>JAWPHD010005294.1:0-166486 GCA_037043455.1 Cyrtodaria siliqua | reverse complement strand
CTTGAAAAACCTTGTGAACACTCTAGAAGCCGTATTTCTGACCCAATCTTGATGAAGCTTTGTCAAAATATTTGTCTTAATTATATCTTGGTCAAGTTCAAAAATGGGTCACATGGTGTTAAAAACTAGATCACTAGGTCAATATTTGGAAAAACCGTGTGTACACTCTAGAGGCCATATTTTTGACCCGATTTTGATGAAACTTTGTCAGAATGTTTGTCTCAATGAAATCTCGGTCAAGTTCAAAAATGGGTCATGTGGGCTCAAAAACTAGGTCACTAGGTCAAATACTTGAAAAAACTTGTGTACACTCTAGAGGTCATATTTTTTACCCAATCTTGATGAAATTTTGTCAAATTGTTTATCTTAATTATATCTTGATCAAGTTCGGAAATGGGTCACATGAAGTTAAAAACTAGGTCACTAGGTCAAATATTGGAAAAACCTTGTGTACACTCTAGAAGCCGTATTTCTGAACCAATCTTGATGAAACTTTGTCAAAATGTTTGTCTTAATTATATCTTGGTCATGTTCAAAAATGGGTCACATGGTGTTAAAAACTAGGTCACTAGGTCAAACTTTGGAAAAACCGTGTGTACACTCTAGAGGCCATATATTTGACCCGATCTTGATGAAACTTTGTCAGAATGTTTGTCTCAATGAAATCTCGGTCAAGTACGAAAATGGGTCACATGAAGTTAAAAACTAGGTCACTAGGTCAAATATTGGAAAAACCTTGTGTACACTCTAGAGGCCATATTTTTGACCCGAGCTTGATGCAACTTTGTCAGAATGTTTATCTTAATTGTTTGTCTCAATGAAATCTCGGTCAAGTTCGAAAATGGGTCATGTGGTCAAAAACTAGGTCACTAGGTCAAATATTGGAAAAACCTTATGTACACTCTAGAGGCCATATTTTTGACCCGAGCTTGATGCAACTTTGTCAGAATGTTTGTCTTAATTATATCTTGGTCAAGTTTGAAAATGGGTCACATGGGGTTAAAAACTAGGTCACTAGGTCAAATACTTGAAAAACCTTGTGAACACTCTAGAAGCCGTATTTCTGACCCAATCTTGATGAAGCTTTGTCAAAATATTTGTCTTAATTATATCTTGGTCAAGTTCAAAAATGGGTCACATGGTGTTAAAAACTAGATCACTAGGTCAATATTTGGAAAAACCGTGTGTACACTCTAGAGGCCATATTTTTGACCCGATTTTGATGAAACTTTGTCAGAATGTTTGTCTCAATGAAATCTCGGTCAAGTTCAAAAATGGGTCATGTGGGCTCAAAAACTAGGTCACTAGGTCAAATACTTGAAAAAACTTGTGTACACTCTAGAGGTCATATTTTTTACCCAATCTTGATGAAATTTTGTCAAATTGTTTATCTTAATTATATCTTGATCAAGTTCGGAAATGGGTCACATGAAGTTAAAAACTAGGTCACTAGGTCAAATATTGGAAAAACCTTGTGTACACTCTAGAGGCCATATTTTTGACCCGAGCTTGATGCAACTTTGTCAGAATGTTTGTCTTAATTATATCTTGGTCAAGTTTGAAAATGGGTCACATGGGGTTAAAAACTAGGTCACTAGGTCAAATATTGGAAAAACCTTGTGTACACTCTTTGTCAAAATGTTTGTCTTAATTATATCTTGGTCAAGTTCAAAAATGGGTCACATGGTGTTAAAAACTAGGTCACTAGGTCAAACTTTGGAAAAACCGTGTGTACACTCTAGAGGCCATATTTTTGACCCGATCTTGATGAAACTTTGTCAGAATGTTTGTCTCAATGAAATCTCGGTCAAGTTCGAAAATGGGTCACATGAAGTTAAAAACTAGGTCACTAGGTCAAATATTGGAAAAACCTTGTGTACACTCTAGAGGCCATATTTTTGACCCGAGCTTGATGCAACTTTGTCAGAATGTTTTATCTTAATTGTTTGTCTCAATGAAATCTCGGTCAAGTTCGAAAATGGGTCATGTGGGGTCAAAAACTAGGTCACTAGGTCAAATATTGGAAAAACCTTATGTACACTCTAGAGGCCATATTTTTGACCCGAGCTTGATGCAACTTTGTCAGAATGTTTGTCTTAATTATATCTTGGTCAAGTTTGAAAATGGGTCACATGGGGTTAAAAACTAGGTCACTAGGTCAAATACTTGAAAAACCTTGTGTACACTCTAGAAGCCGTATTTCTGACCCAATCTTGATGAAGCTTTGTCAAAATGTTTGTCTTAATTATATCTTGGTCAAGTTCAAAAATGGGTCACATGGTGTTAAAAACTAGATCACTAGGTCAAACTTTGGAAAAACCGTGTGTACACTCTAGAGGCCATATTTTTGACCCGATCTTGATGAAACTTTGTCAGAATGTTTGTCTCAATGAAATCTCGGTCAAGTTCAAAAATGGGTCATGTGGGGTCAAAAACTAGGTCACTAGGTCAAATACTTGAAAAAACTTGTGTACACTCTAGAGGTCATATTTTTTACCCAATCTTGATGAAATTTTGTCAAATTGTTTATCTTAATTATATCTTGATCAAGTTCGGAAATGGGTCACATGAAGTTAAAAACTAGGTCACTAGGTCAAATATTGGAAACACCTTGTGTACACTCTAGAGGCCATATTTTTGACCCGAGCTTGATGCAACTTTGTCAGAATGTTTGTCTTAATTATATCTTGGTCAAGTTTGAAAATGGGTCACATGGGGTTAAAAACTAGGTCACTAGGTCAAATATTGGAAAAACCTTGTGTACACTCTTTGTCAAAATGTTTGTCTTAATTATATCTTGGTCAAGTTCAAAAATGGGTCACATGGTGTTAAAAACTAGGTCACTAGGTCAAACTTTGGAAAAACCGTGTGTACACTCTAGAGGCCATATTTTTGACCCGATCTTCATGCAATTTTGTCAGAATATTTGTCTCAATTATAGCTTGCTAAAGTTCGAAAATGGGTCACACAGGGTCACACAGGGTCAAAAACTAGGTCACTAGTACACTCTAGAGGCCATATTTTTGACCCGATCTTGATGAAACTTTGTCGAAATGTTGTCTTAATTATATTTTGGTCAAGTTCGAAAATGGGTATGGGGTCAAAAACTAGGTCACTAGTTAAGCCTAGTTTTGCATATCATCGCCATATGCGGGTTGAATGATTTTTGTCAGAGTTATGGCCCTTTATAGGTTTTAATAGAGAAACCAGATTAGTCTGTTCTGAACTCCTTACTGGATTTTAACGAATCTTGATGGGGATGATCAGTACCAAGCCTAGTTGCAACTATCATTGCCATGTTCTGGTTGAATGAATTTTGGCAGAGTTATGGCCCTTTAAAAGTTTTAATACACTAACTTTGTACAGACTAGTTTTCCTGAATCTCTGGCTGGATTTCAATGGAACTTGTCAGGGACAATCAGTACCAAGCCTAGTTGCCTATGTCATCACCATGTTCTGGTTGAACGATATTTAAAAGAGTTATGGCCCCTTGTGCATAAACTTTATCTTTAGCCAGTAGAGCGTCCACAGGCCCTCTTGGGCCTCTTGTTAAGTAAACATATTTGTTTTATTTGTATTTCAGGATGGTGGTCTATATGACAGGTTGTATTTGTGTCTATTCTATACAGTAGCAGAACTTTCAAAATTGTCAAACTCCATATTCGGTAGAAACACAGCTCCGAAGACAAATATGACGCAACTGTGAGTATACAGTACTTTAAATATATTGATAAAACTAATTCTGTAAATTTGTGCAGGAATAATGTTTTCTGGGGCTCTCCAATCTAAATTAGAGCATGAAATATTCGTTTTCATATACTATAATGTTTGATACACCCAAGTGTTCTAATTATGTAGTGTCAGTGGTGAGGCTTTGCAGCTCATTGCAGGGCAAGCATACGACGGCCGTTCAACTATTACGTGGACATTACCTTATATGGTATTAATAGTTAATACACTTTTATAAATCAAGTAAATTCAATTATATGGCAATAAAGGTCTGCATTTTCACTTTCATATCAGTAAATATTATAAAATTATTTGAAACATATTTCAAGAAATACAAGTTTTTACAACCCCACTGTAGCCGCCACGTAGCACGTCATTTGTGTGCTATGACGTCGCCTTGAAAACCAACAACAATCTACTGTTATAAATGATGAAACATGTTATAAATAGTAAACTTAATTGCTATTTAATTAGATTATTGTATTATTCATAGTTTGCATTAAATAAATATTTTACAGCATTGTTGAATAATCATGTTTTATAAGTATATCACAACTTCGGAAATAGATCATATGAATTTGATCGAGTTTGGCCTAAATAATCAAAGTATTTAGAAAAAAAATAGCATAGTCATTCCAAAAGACATATTTATTTAGTATATATATCGGTATTCTTAATTTATTAATGCACATATCTTGGAAGAAAATATGTAAGATTTTAAGTTTTTATATTTCATTTTTAAATAAATTTTTTGTTTTATTAAAAGGTAATATAATTTCAACGTAAAATCATGGAAGATGCGTGTTCTTATTTATATTTATCATAGTTCTCTTTGTTCAGTATTCATAAAATTTCATAATTGTAATTTTGGAATACTAGTTAAAATGCTACTTTAATTTTATGTATATTTGCCGACGAATTATTTTTCATTTAGCCATTCCCGAAATGCAGTTATAAAATAATGACGTCTCATTTTGGACTGCTCCGTAGATGGGTTTCTCATCCTATTAGATCATTCAGTGTAACAAGACATGGTATCGAATTTCTGTTTAAATCAATCGATTTCCTTTCAGTTGGATTACAAAGTTTATGAATCTTAAAGGTTTATGTTAAAAAATGAGTGCGATATCGAAAAAGTCCATGTATTATTTAAACAGCCCTCGTAAATATATTGTCACCTTTGTGCAATCAATCATAAAGTGCAAAAGATTTATATATTGCACCAAGGTGAATACATGGAAAGGGTAGGTGCAGACGGCAGGAAGTTTGTGGAAATTGCTACATGCAGGTGTGTTTCAATCCTGTTAAGTCATGCTTCAGTAGGAGCTGAATGCCAGAATGGATTGTTTGTTTGTTTGGTGTTTAACGTCAATTTAGCAGACCATTATATGAGGTGGAAGCAGACCATCCACTCATTCCTGGGTAGAGTCAGTACTGAATTCCTGTAGCAGACCATCCACTCATTCCTGGGTAGAGTCAGTACTGAATTCCTGTAGCAGACCATCCACTCATTCCTGGGTAGAGTCAGTACTGATCTCCTGTCATCTGTAAGAATCCATACTTTCTCACAAGTTGAGCCCCCAGTGGGAGCCAGAATGGGTAACATGGATGTTGATAGTAGAATGGCAGAATTGTATATAACCAGTGGGAGCCAGAATGGGTAACATGGATGTTGTTAGCAGAATGGCAGAATTGTATATAACCAGTGGGAGCCAGAATGGGTAACATGGATGTTGATAGCAGAATGGCAGAATTGTATATAACCAGTAGGAGCCAGAATGGGTAACATGGATGTTGATAGCAGAATGGCAGAATTGTATATAACCAGTGGGAGCCAGAATGGGTAACATGGATGTTGATAGCAGAATGGCAGAATTGTATATAAATGCACTGTTGCAGTTCAAAAATTGAGACAAATTAAAAGCCTTGTATATATAATATGTTAACTTTGGCTCCTATTAGCTTGGTGTGCACCACATTGTATCATTTAAGACTACAAATATTGTGTGCATTTTGTCATTACAGGTACCGAGATTATAAATGCCTGCTGGCGTCTGAGATAGTGCAGCTGTTGTGTATTGTTCCAGCATTCTTTGAATATGTGGACAAAGATGTTGGTAAGAATAATCGTCGGTCACATTACGTCAGTAATCGGCATGGTTTTCTTTTAATTTTATGTATATTCAGGATAATGACCCCTTTCTTGTGTATCAAGTTTGCATTTATTATTCACAGGTGGCACTGACTAGAGTTTAAAGTTTGGACATATTAAGACATATTTTTGTGTAGCCTTTTCGAAGAAAAATGCGATACATAGGGATCACTTTGTCATCCGTCACTCCGTCAGTCAGTCCATCACGAAAACTTAACATTGGCTATAACTTTTTCATTTTTTGATATTTCTTCATCAAATGTTCAATATATACTCATCATGACAACATCGACATGACCAAACTAAAATATAAGGTCAAGGTCACACTGAAAGTCATTATATGGGTTAAATACTAATTTATTTCTTCACGAAAAATTAATGTTGGTTATAACTTTCTTATTTCTTGATTTCTTCATCACACTTTCAATATCGACAACATCGACATGACCATACTAAAATATAAAGGTCAAGGTCACACTGAAGGTTGTTATATGGGCTAAATACTCATTTTTTCTTCACGAAAACTTACTCAGGTCAGTTTTTCAGTTATCTGGGTCCAAAAAAACTTGTTATACTGACAAAGCGCTGACAGGCGACACACGTGTTCCACGGAATGCCTATCTAGTTTTAAAACTTGTGTCTTCCTGTTAGTTTTTCTACATAACCTTTTTTTTTTCAATCATTATAATTAATTACAAGAATAGTTCAACGCTAATTGTTTTTGCAGGTTTTGCAAACTCAAAATGTTATTTAAGAATATGCAAGCAGGTTTAAAGTCAAAATGATACCGGACTTATAAATCAAGAAGCTGATTTAATTCTTGATACAGCTCAAGATTGCCATGTGTCCCTTTACACTGGAAGCTTCATAAACATTTTCAGCATTTAATTTAAAAGAAAATAATGAGAAGAAAAGTAACATATTCTTAGTTTCTCAGAATGGAGCATGATGGTATTTTAAGCTCATATTCTGTCAGTTACTGTTAAGAATTTAAATTATAAATCATAATCGGAGAAAAATTCTTAGTATTTAATTTTCTTACATTTTGCCTCATTTTAGACGTGGCTGGGTCTGAGGGTAAGGAGTTAGTTCCCTTTAGTGATAGTTGTTTTATACCTTAGTCCTTCTCCTTATTTATTGTCTCTTCCATGTTAATACACTGTTCACAGTTTCTGTTCCAGTTTGTTTCCCTCTCCCTTGTTACTTGTATCATTTCATTCAATGTGTGTATTTCTATTATCATCAGCAGCAGCAGCATCATCAGCATAATCATCGAGTTTGTAGATTTTATTGATGTTTGAAGAAAATATGAACCCACTGAGCTGAAAATAACTAATGTATTATGATTTTGAATCAATACATGGTATAATTCTGACTAAGATGACTGTGTTCAAACATTTTTAGAATCTTGAGATGACTGTTGCAACATTGACATGAACATACTAAAATATAAAGGTCAAGGTCAGTCTGAAGGTCATTATATCGGTTAAATAAAAAAAAAATTCTTCATCAAACTTTCAATATATACCCATCATGACAACATCGACATGACCAAATTAAAATATAAAGGTCACGGTCACACTGAATGTCATTATATGGGTTAAATACTTGTTTTTCCTTATCGAAAACTTAATGTGGCAATAACTTTCTCATTTCTTGATATTTCTTGATCAATCTTTCAATATATACTCATCATGATAACATCGACATGGCCATGCTAAAATATAAAGGTCAAGGTCACACTGAAAGTCATTATATGGGTTAAATACTCATTTTTTTCTTCACGAAAACTTACTCAGGCCAGTTTGTCAAGGTTATTTATCTGGGTCTAAAAAACCTTGTTATACTGACAAAGCGCTGACACCCATCTACTTGTTTCTAAAAGTTATTCTAATTATTAATACTACTAAGGAATTGTGCCGCCTGGCCAGATTTAAACGAAACATTTTAGGGATGATCAGTTGCAGGTCTAGTTGTGCATATCATCGCCGTGTTCCATTTGAATGATTTTTCGGCATAGTTAAGGCCCTTTAAAGGTTTTAATACACAAACTTTGTCTGGACTAGTTCTCCAGAACTCATCGCCGCATTTCAACGAAACTTTGCAGGGATGATCAGCACCAAGCCTAGTTATGCATATCATCGTCGCGTTCGGGTTAAAGATTTTTGGCGGAGTTATGGCCCTTTAAAGGTTTAGATGTTTGTTAGAACCCTGCCAGTGTCTAATGGACATGCTGCAGGTGAGGCTGTAGGAATAACCAATATATACACTTTGTACACTTATGTGGTTTATTAATTTTTTTTTGATAGATAAAGATTTCTCAGTGAAAGAATATTCATAATCGCTTAATATTAATAACTAACTCTTAACACAGAAGTAACTAACTGTGACATTGAGTCATGACGTCAGTAAAGTGTTGCTGAAGTCGTCATCATCTGCCGATAACGTTTCATTAAAACAAAACACCTTGGTTAAAATCATAGTGATTTGAATGTAATAGATAGATTATTTAACTGCTGGGTTCGATTATATAGTCATCCTTCACTCGATGGTAGGTTGTTTAGTTTTTCACTCACTTGAATCCGTCTACCATCTTGTGAAGGATTTCCCTATAATCAAATCCAGCAGTTAAATAATCTCTATATAGTTTCATGAATTTATACTCATTTAGACAACTCACTATCATTTTAAGCCTTTATTATTAATTTAACGAAAAATCAAGACAGGAGGAGGAAAAATATGAATTGGGAAAAGAAGTTTATTAATTTTCATCAGAATGGAAAAGAGAATGAACTGTTCAGTTCAAGTCTGGTTGAAGGTAAAATAAAAATAAATTCCTAATTTCGTTTTATCGTTTGAGAGTTTGTAAAATGAATAATCAAACAGATAATAAGGGCCTTCCTATCATTTCATTGCTGAAATATAAAAACAGCTTTTAAAAATGCCTATATCTTGCTTTAAATGGGTGAAGGAACTGTAAATGCTAGCACAAATGCTGTAATAGACTGCAAATCCTTATATTATAGCAAATACATAGTTCCTGTCTGTCAGTCAAGCTTGTATCCACCAAAGATTTGAGCCAATTAACAGTACAGTAGGTTTGATTGATCGATCGTTTAATTTCCTCCCATTCAGAGAGGGAACACAATATACAATTTTCACTTGTACAAAAAGCACATGTCCCACAAACAACTCTGAGATACAATGGAGCACATTGAGTTACAAGAGCACAAGAGTTATTTTCAAAATCATTCATACCATCATTGCTAAGCCTTTGGAATGATTTACCCATACATATTAAGGAATCACTATCATTAAACACATTTAAAAGCTGTCTTCTTAGGACGTTCCAATGTCCCACTGTTCCAAAATACTACTTATGTGACTCAAGATATCTTTCAATCATTCTTGCTCGTTTAAGAAATGTATGTAGCGATCTAAATCATGACTTGTTTTTAAATCATTTGCGCTTATCAAGTTGTGACTGTGGAGATCAAAGAGAGGACGTTGAACACTCCTTATTTAAGTGTTGTCGATATAGTGAACAAAGGCGTACGCTCTTTATTTCGACACGACCATTTCACCCGTTAAGTGTTGATAAGTTGTGTTCTGGTAATCCAGAGCTGAACGATAGCGATAATGAGCTTGTGTTTATAACAGTGCAAAAATATATTAAAGATACCAGGCGTTTTCGATGAAACTCAATATGTTCACATTTGATCCCTTACGAGACGTCTTTAACTGTCTGTCCTTTTCCTCCTCTTCCGTTCTCTTTACATATATCTGTTAACTTCCTATACTTTTCGTTTAAAATGTTTTATGATTGTAAAACTGCCATACTATTTATTTTTTAAACAAACTGTATAGGGACGGGCCGTAACTAATGTTGTAGAACTTGTGGCCCAACCCTTTTGCGAACTAATGTAAATGTTGCAATAAAATATGTTTAAACCAATGGAGCACATGACCAATATATTTGGGAAATTGACCAATGGACAATAGAGGGCAGAGCTTAAAACTGAATGTCCAAACTATCAGTTATGGATGATGTACGTGTTACATCGGATGTAATACCTCAAATTAAGGGTCACAACTTCTCATATCAGGAGACAAATGTAATACTTAGAGGTTAATATACGGCCGTGGTGTGCCTTTTGCCGATAATGGCCCAAGGGCCATGCACGGCCATGCACTTGGTGTGCCATTATCGACAAGAGGCACACCATGGCCGTATATTTGCCTTTTTATTACATACCTTACTATAAATGGAGAAGAAGAATATTAAAGAACATATGGTGCACTTTTATGACAAAATACGTCGACATGTTTACAAAACCGTGTACATTAAACATTCAAGTAGCATAAGATGCAAGCACTTATTTGGCAAATAAATACATTACATTAAATTAATAATTTACGTTAAGTTAGTTTTCTCCCTTGTCTTTCGCTTTAATGATATATTTCAACTTCAAACGTTTATTTACTGGTCGTGAAAATTGCAGTTGAGATTTCAACGTCTGCTCCTCAGTCATAGCGCGCCAATATTACGTCTTTGTATTGCTTGATGACGTTGACGTCTTCGCGTGCGGACAGTCGGTTGCTACGGTGCCGATTTTCCATAATCCATAATGGCCCAGTGTGCTGATTATGGATTTAGAAACAGGACTGATAATCATTGTTTTTCTACTAAAATGTGTTACTATTTATAGTAAGGTATGTAATAACTCAAATTAACGGTCACAAGGAGTCTGAAAATGCCTAATTATGCTCCCATTGAGGGTTGATGAAAAGATTGACAGTGACACTTCTCATATCAGGAGACAGCCAGTCTTACTGGAGATTCTTACCAGATTCCACATTTTTTCAAATTGTCTGGGCCAATTTCAGATTGAGAACCATTTACTTATCATTACTTATCATTTGTTTGAAGTAAAGTTGTGTTGAGAGGCCAAGGACACCCAGTGTCATATATATCAATGCTCAAGTGTTAGGAAAAACATATTATTATTTTTTAAATGATTTGACCAGGATTGAAATAACATTGCAGGTTCAACAATATTTTATGCCGGTATCCCGGTTCTTTGCTTTTTAGATTCCAGTACTTTGCGATCTTGTACATAATAATTTTATTTCACCTCTCCCCTCCCCCTTTCACCGTTATAATCCCAAAACAATACTAAATGGCACTGTTAATTATAAACCTCACGTGCATTTAAGTACATAATATATTAACATAGTCAATAACACCAACCTGTTATCTGTATTTACATAGTCAATAACACCAACCTGTTATCTGTATTCCCAATATCATGAAACCTGTGCTGAAATGACAATTAAGTTAAAAAAGGTTATAAGATATTTTTGATTTTGTTCATTTAAACTGTAATGTAGTGAAACCTTTTTGAGTGAAGGGAGGCTTTCACATTTGAAATCAATACAATAATAAAACAAATATTGCCTTCTTTTGAAGCCTTAGAGACCTTTTTTCTTGCAGAAAAAATTGTTCCTTTACACTTGAAAATTCCTGAGAGAAATTATGAAACAGTTATCTCCCTTTAATTATACCAGTACAGACAATTTAGAAGAAATATGTAATTGTCCCTTTAAAGTGTTATGCATCTATTGTGCATGTGTTGTGAACTTTCTTCTTACAGGTATTTAGGACCTTTTTGTACATTTTATGGATGATGTACATTTTATTGATGATGTACATTTTATGGATGATGTACATTTTATTGATGATTGATGATGTACATTTTATCGATGATTTACATTTTATTGATGATTGATGATGTATATTTTATTGATGATGTACATTTTATTGATGATGTACATTTTATTAATGATTGATGATGTACATTTTATTGTACATTTTATTGATGATGTACATTTTATTATTGATTGATGATGTACATTTTATTGGTGATGTACATTTTATTGATGATTGATGATGTACATTTTATTATTGATTGATGATGTACATTTTATTGGTGATGTACATTTTATTGATGATGTACATTTTATTGATGATGTACATTTTATTGATGATTGATGATGTACATTTTATTGGTGATGTACATTTTATTGATGATGTACATTTTATTGATGATGTACATTTTATTATTGATTGATGATGTACATTTTATTGGTGATGTACATTTTATTGATGATTGATGATGTACATTTTATTGATGATGTACATTTTATTGATGATGTACATTTTATTGATGATGTACATTTTATTGATGATGTACATTTTATTAATGATTGATGATGTACATTTTATTGTACATTTTATTGATGATGTACATTTTATTATTGATTGATGATGTACATTTTATTGGTGATGTACATTTTATTGATGATTGATGATGTACATTTTATTATTGATTGATGATGTACATTTTATTGGTGATGTACATTTTATTGATGATGTACATTTTATTGATGATGTACATTTTATTGATGATTGATGATGTACATTTTATTGGTGATGTACATTTTATTGATGATGTACATTTTATTGATGATTGATGATGTACATTTTATTGATGATGTACATTTGAAGGAAATGTCTTGATTATCATCTGTTATAATCGAGATTGAAATTTACATAATTTAAATGTTAACATTTTCAGAGGTCAGGCATGGGTTGAAACCCGATTCAGAGGTCAGGCATGGGTTGAAACCCGATTCAGAGGTCAGGCATGGGTTGAAACCTCATTCAGAGGTCACGCATGGGTTGAAACCCCATTCAAAGTCAAGCATGGGTTGAAACCCCATTCAGAGGTCAAGCAAACGTATAGAAGAAATTTCTCAAACACATTCAAACCACATATTGTTTGGGGTATCTGTTTAAATAATTCTGTGGTTTATTTTACAGGTGTTGTGAACTTGGTTGTCACTGCAACTGGAGATGTTATGATTACAGAGAAAATATCCAAGTTGTCTGAAAATATACTTAATGCTGGGGTGAGTGCAGTTATACTTAATGCTGGGGTGAGTACAGTTATACTTAATGCTGGGGAGAGTACAGTTATACTTAATGCTGAGGTGAGTACAGTTATACTTAATGCTGGGGTGAGTACAGTTATACTTAATGCTGGTGTGAGTACAGTTCTTTCTTACGGTAATCACGTTAAGTGGCCTAACATCAGTATTCAGATTTAGGTGGAACTTTTGATGTTATGTTAAGGTTGTGAAACAGATGTTCTCACTATGTACAGAGGGCAAGAAGAAATCTGCACTCAAGGGAATTGCGCTTCTTTTGCTTTTTGGCTCTAATGGCCGAAGGCCAGCAGAGCTTATGGGATGCCGAGTTGTCCGTCCGTCCGTCCGTCCGTCTGTCCGTCGTCTGTCGTTAACTTTTGTCTCGTTAAGATGATAGAGTCTTCAATTTTAATATGATCTTGACCAAACTTTACCAGATTGTTAATGTCAATGAAAGCACAGACAAGTTTGAAAACCAGCCAAATCGGACGAGTAACATCGGAGTTATGGCCCTTGATATAATTAAAAATGCTATATTTTGCCTCGTTAAGACGATAGGGCATTCTTTTTTTTATCCGATCTTTACCAAATTGTTAGTGTCAATGATAGCTCGGACAAGTTCGAAAACCAGCCAGATCGGACCAGTAACAGCAGAGTTATGGCCCTTGATTTAGTTAAAAATGCTATATTTTGCCTCGTTAAGACGATAGGGTCTTCATTTTTCATCCGATCTTTACCAAACTTTACCAGTTTGTAATGTCAATGAAAGCTCGGACAAGTTCGAAAACTAGCCAGATCGGACCAGTAACAGCGGAGTTATGGCCCTTGATTTAGTTAAAAATGCTACATTTTGCCTCGTTAAGACGATAGGGCCTTCATTTTTAATCCGATCTTTACCAAACTTTACCAGATTTTTCTTTTTTTATTTTCTTATTTTCTCTTTTTTTTAAATTTTTTATTTATTTTTCTTTTTTCTTTTTTTTTTCTTATTATTTTTTTCTTTTTATTATCTCTACTGGCCAAGTTAAAAAACCAGCCAGATCGGACCAGTATCGGCGGAGTTACGGCTCTTGATTTAGTTAAAAATGCTATATTTTGCCTCTTTAAGACGATAATTACTCGCTTCATTGTTATAAGAGCCATATTAGCCAGTAGAGCGTCCACAGGCCCTCTTGGGCCTCTTGTTTTTTAAAATACCATTCAATTTAGATGTTTGGGATAAATGACAATACTAAAAAATTTTCATCTCATTTAATACTCATACCTTTTTAAAATATTTTTTTTTTTGCAAGAAGGCATTTTACCATTTCAGTATAAAGCAATGAGTTTAAGGTATTCTAAAAACAGCATAGTTGAACATTCTTTCAGGGTGATATGAAAACGTTGTACGAAGATTTATCTGACACTATATGTTGTTGGTCTTTCAGGGTGATATGAAAACATTGTACGAAGATTTATCTGACACTGTATGTTGTTATTCTTTCAGGGTGATATTAAAACATTGTACGAAGAGTTATCTGACTCTGTATGTTGTTATTCTTTCAGGGTGATATTAAAACATTGTATGAAGATTTATCTGACTCTGTATGTTGTTATTCTTTCAGGGTGATATTAAAACATTGTATGAAGATTTATCTGACTCTGTATGTTGTTATTCTTTCAGGGTGATATTAAAACATTGTATGAAGATTTATCTGACTCTGTATGTTGTTATTCTTTCAGGGTGATATTAAAACATTGTACGAAGAGTTATCTGACTCTGTATGTTGTTATTCTTTCAGGGTGATATTAAAACATTGTATGAAGATTTATCTGACTCTGTATGTTGTTATTCTTTCAGGGTGATATTAAAACGTTGTACGAAGAGTTATCTGACTCTGTATGTTGTTATTCTTTCAGGGTGATATTAAAATGTTGTACGAAGAGTTATCTGACTCTGTATGTTGTTATTCTTTCAGGGTGATATTAAAATGTTGTACGAAGAGTTATCTTACACTATATGTTGTTATTCTTTCAGGGTGATATTAAAACATTGTATGAAGATTTATCTGACTCTGTATGTTGTTATTCTTTCAGGGTGATATTAAAACGTTGTACGAAGAGTTATCTGACTCTGTATGTTGTTATGATTTCAGGGTGATATTAAAATGTTGTACGAAGAGTTATCTTACACTATATGTTGTTATTCTTTCAGGGTGATATTAAAGCATTGTATGAAGAGTTGTCTGATTTCCTGCTACAGAAGGTGCAGGACCAGTCCACGAATCTCACGAATAAATCTCAGAAATTACCGCAGGGTGACCAGGTCATGACTGTAAGTGTATAGCACCAGGACTCACAGAAATTGCACCGATTCATTTTGTGGATAAATGAATTTTAGCCTCAGATCACTAAGGTTTTTTAGGTGTTGAGACGGAGGAACAAATTTCGGTGTTGTTCCTACTTTATTCTTGTAAATAAAGGCGGTCAGTGTCTATTTTAGAACTCTGTCCTAGGTCCATTTACTCTATATGTATGATTACTCTGTCATATGCACATTCCCTTTTGACTTCCCCTTTGTTTTAGATCCATTTATTTTGTACATTTTTACTCTATTATATGTCCATTTACTTTGTCATATGCTGAAAAACTATTGTCATATGTCTATTTATTCTGTCTCACCACTGCGGGTTCGAATCCCACTGGTCTGCCTCCACCACAAAAAATCGACGGTCATATATAACCTTACATGTGTTGAAAATGACGTAAAACAACATACAAACAAACTATTTTTTCTGTCATACGTCCATTTCTTCGTCCAATTTAAACTGCTACATATATACATGTCCATCCATTCTGCTGTAATTATTTGAGAGATCAAGGGGAACTATAATATGTTGTACTTTATTTATATATAGTGACAATAGTGTTACATGTACTATCATTTACTCTGGCACAGTTCTGTATTTATATATAGTGACAATAGTGTCACATTTACCATCATTTACTCTGGCACAGTTCTGTATTTATATATAGGTATGAAAGCACCAATTATTTTCCCCATAGACACCAATGTTAAAGTGTCACATATTAATGATTTGCTGCAAATTCAACTCAAGTATGGATAATGCAGCAGTGTAATGTTCATATAGAAAACTATTTTTCCACTTGAAAAATCACCAGAAAACGTGGGGTCACAAGACATGTAAGAAAGTTCTTGTTTGATTACTAAACAGCTCAAGGGTACAGCTGTTTTTATTGATCGACTGTTTTCATTGCTCACAAAGTGTAAGCATAGAGTCGAAATTTCGAAAATGTTCATCAGTGATCCAGTAAAACCTATTAATACGCTTCTTATACATATAACCACAAAATCGAATAGAAATGGGCAGTTTTCCCCTACTTATAATGCCCATTTCCATCGAAAAAGGAGGGATTACTTTTTATTATAGGAACTACATTCGACTACACCTCGGAGGTTTACGTGTAATTGGTGGTGGTAAACCTATAAGAGGAGAAAACATGTTCAGATGTTTCTTAAATGAGGAGTTTGTGTTGTCATTTGCATAACAAGCTTAAAAACACTTACTTCATGCAAATCGAATGATTATTTGCAGAGAAATGGTCTTGTGAATACCAAGGACAATAGTCTGAAATCGACAAAAGTCAGAGATATTTTTTTTAATTTTACACTCTCTGAATTGTCATACCAAACGGCATTTCTTGTCCATACACCATATTAAATAGATCAAATGTTTAGAACATTCAATGGACATAAATAAAGTATGCATTTTAGGTACAATTAGGACGATGAAAAGGCCAATTTATGTCGATTTTCATGCCAAAATTGATTTTTCAGTCAAATTCTTCAAAATTGGAGGTACCATATCTGATTATAGTAGCGAATACGAGCTTAATAATGCCAAAAATACCGCTAAAATCAGAATTGATACTAGCTGAACGTTACCAAGTCGAGTTTGAATGATAAGGAATAATATTTTATCTTTTACACCAATCTTAATTTTTCACAGTATCCTACTTTAGGGGGGTAGGGGAAAGATTTAGTGGTTTCATGCCTACCAAAGCTGTTGTCATGCAAATTTAATTCATGAAAACATGTTGCAAACATGCAACCCTACATGTTGATACCAAAAAGACATAGTTCAACTGCAAACACTTCACCAATACGTCATTTTAAACAAGAAAAAAAAATGAAACTCAAAATTACGGCTTTTATAGACAAAATTGGACTAAAAACGCTCAAAACCTATGTAATAAACTATGGAAAACTTATTTCTGAGCTTATTTTACCAATTGTTATCGGAAAAGTGTCCCTAGGTACGAATCTGAGCGAGTCCTAATTACTGCACGCATCTCTTATAGGTATGAAAGCACCAATTATTTTCCCCATAGACACCAATGTTAAAGTGTCACATATTAATGATTTGCTGCAAATTCAACTCAAGTATGGATAATGCAGCAGTGTAATGTTCATATAGAAAACTATTTTTCCACTTGAAAAATCACCAGAAAACGTGGGGTCACAAGACATGTAAGAAAGTTCTTGTTTGATTACTAAACAGCTCAAGGGTACAGCTGTTTTTATTGATCGACTGTTTTCATTGCTCACAAAGTGTAAGCATAGAGTCGAAATTTCGAAAATGTTCATCAGTGATCCAGTAAAACCTATTAATACGCTTCTTATACATATAACCACAAAATCGAATAGAAATGGGCAGTTTTCCCCTACTTATAATGCCCATTTCCATCGAAAAAGGAGGGATTACTTTTTATTATAGGAACTACATTCGACTACACCTCGGAGGTTTACGTGTAATTGGTGGTGGTAAACCTATAGTGACAACAGTGTCACATTTACCATCATTTACTCTGGCACAGTTCTGTATTTATATATAGTGACAACAGTGTCACATTTACCATCATTTACTCTGGAACAGTTCTGTATTTATATATAGTGACAATAGTGTCACATGTACCCTCATTTACTCTGGCACAGTTCTGTATTTATATATAGTGACAATAGTGTAACATTTACCATCATTTACTCTGGCACAGCTCTGTATTTATATATAGTGACAATACTGTCACATCTATCATTTACTCTGGCACAGTTCTGTATTTATATATAGTGACAACAGTGTCACATTTACCCTCATTTACTCTGGCACAGTTCTGTATTTATATATAGTGACAACAGTGTCACATTTACCCTCATTTACTCTGGCACAGTTCTGTATTTATATATAGTGACAGCAGTGTCACATTTACCCTCATTTACTCTGGCACAGTTCTGTATTTATATATAGTGACATTAGTGTCACATTTACCATCATTTACTCTGGCACAGTTCTGTATTTATATATAGTGACAATAGTGCCACATTTACCATCATTTACTCTGGCACAGTTCTGTATTTATATATAGTGACATTAGTGTCACATTTACCATCATTTACTCTGGCACAGTTCTGTATTTATATATAGTGACAATAGTGACCATCATTTACTCTGGCACAGTTCTGTATTTATATATAGTGACAATACTGTCACATTTACCCTCATTTACTCTGGCACAGTTCTGTATTTATATATAGTGACAATAGTGCCACATTTACCCTCATTTACTCTGGCACAGTTCTGTATTTATATATAGTGACAATAGTATCACATTTACCCTCATTTACTCTGGCACAGTTCTGTATTTATATATAGTGACAATAGTGCCACATTTACCCTCATTTATTCTGGCACAGTTCTGTATTTATATATAGTGACAATAGTGCCACATTTACCCTCATTTACTCTGGCACAGTTCTGTATTTATATATAGTGACAATAGTGTCACATTTACCATCATTTACTCTGGCACAGTTCTGTATTTATATATAGTGACAATAGTGCCACATTTACCATCATTTACTCTGGCACAGTTCTGTATTTATATATAGTGACAATACTGTCACATTTACCATCATTTACTCTGGCACAGTTCTGTATTTATATATAGTGACAATAGTGTCACATTTACCATCATTTACTCTGGCACAGTTCTGTATTTATATATAGTGACAATACTGTCACATTTACCATCATTTACTCTGGCACAGTTCTGTATTTATATATAGTGACAATAGTGTCACATTTACCATCATTTACTCTGGCACAGTTCTGTATTTATATATAGTGACAATACTGTCACATTTACCATCATTTACTCTGGCACAGTTCTGTATTTATATATAGTGACAATAGTGCCACATTTACCCACATTTACTCTGGCACAGTTCTATATGTATATATAATGACAATAGTGCCACATTTACCATCATTTACTTTGGCACAGTTCTGTATTTATATATAGTGACAACAGTGCCACATTTACCATCATTTACTCTGGCACAGTTCTGTATTTATATATAGTGACAACAGTGCCACATTTACCATCATTTACTCTGGCACAGTTCTGTATTTATATATAGTGACAATAGTGTCACATATACCATCATTTACTCTGGCACAGTTCTGTATTTATATATAGTGACAACAGTGTCACATTTACCATCATTTACTGTCACATTTACCATATTTACTCTGGCACAGTTCTGTATTTATATATAGTGACAATAGTGTCACATTTACCATCATTTACTCTGGCACAGTTCTGTATTTATATATAGTGACAATAGTGCCACATTTACCCTCATTTACTCTGGCACAGTTCTGTATTTATATATAGTGACAATAGTGTCACATTTACTCTGGCACAGTTCTGTATTTATATATAGTGACAATAGTGCCACATTTACCATCATTTACTCTGGCACACTTCTGTATTTACATATAGTGACAATAGTGTCACATTTACCATCATTTACTCTGGCACAGTTCTGTATTTATAGATAGTGACAATAGTGTCACATTTACCCTCATTTACTCTGGCACAGTTCTGTATTTATATATAGTGACAATAGTGCCAGATTTACCATCATTTACTCTGGCACAGTTCTGTATTGATATATAGTGACAGTAGTGTCACATTTACCATCATTTACTCTGGCACAGTTCTGTATTGATATATAGTGACAATAGTGTCACATTTACCAACATTTACTCTGGCACAGTTCTGTATTGATATATAGTGACAATAGTGTCACATTTTCCATCATTTACTCTGGCACAGTTCTGTATTTATATATAGTGACAATAGTGTCACATTTACCCTCATTTACTCTGGCACAGTTCTGTATTTATATGTAGTGACAATAGTGCCACATTTACCATCATTTACTCTGGCACAGTTCTGTATTTATATATAGACAATAGTGTCACATTTACCATCATTTACTCTGGCACAGTTCTGTATTTATATATAGTGACAATACTGTCACATTTACCATCATTTGTTCTGGCACAGTTCTGTATTTATATATAGTGACAATAGTGCCACATTTACCCTCATTTACTCTGGCACAGTTCTGTAATTATATATAGTGACAATAGTGCCACATTTACCATCGTTTACTCTGGCACAGTTCTGTATTTTTATATAGTGACAATAGTGTCACATTTACCATCATTTACTCTGGCACAGTTCTGTATTTATAGATAGTGACAATAGTGTCACATTTACCCTCATTTACTCTGGCACAGTTCTGTATTTATATATAGTGACAATAGTGCCACATTTACCATCGTTTACTCTGGCACAGTTCTGTATTTATATATAGTGACAATAGTGCCACATTTACCATCGTTTACTCTGGCACAGTTCTGTATTTTTAGCTCGACTATTCGAAGAATAAGAGAGCTTATGTAATCACCCCGGGGTCGGCGTCGGCGTCGGCGTCCCACATCAAGGTTTGCGTGTAAGCTGTGTTTACAAGTCTATATCTCTTACATTTCTTATCCTACCACAATCAAATTTTTTCATGGGCTTCCTTGTAGCATTATCTTAAGGGCTGCATAAGTAATTTTGGTTTCTGTAACCCCTGGGCTCCCATGGAACCCAAATTCTGATAGCCCTTAAAATATGTCTGTTTCACATCAAATTTTGCGTGTAAGCTGTGTTTACAGGTCTATATCTCTTAAATTTTTTGTCCTAGCTGAACTAAATTTTGGAATTGGTTTTCTTATAGTATGTTGTAAAGGGTTGGATAATTAATTTTGAAATTTTCGCGCCGTAAAAGTGAAATTTTCGCGCCGTAAAAGTGCGGTGTCATAGTAGTTCAAATTGTACATAATTTTCGATATTTTTTTTTTTTTTTTTTTTTTTTTTTTTTTTTTTTTTTACATAATCGAATAAGAAAAACATTCTATTCATTATTTAATCCATCATTCTTTCTTTTATCAATGTGTAAGGTGTAAGGAGTTCCTGGAATCCTATTTTTAAATGAATTCTAGTCTAGGCTCCTAATTCTTTAACTTTGCATGACAAAATGAAAAATATAGCTAGAGGAGGCCCTGATAGTCTAATAAAACCTGATTAAAAATTTGGCTCCAAGTTCGGCTCCAGTTTTACCAAGTCAGCTCTGATTATTATCATTTGGCAGAAGTGCTAGTACTCTCCTTTGCATCGGTTATAAATTACTATGTATTATTTTATTCTAACGTATTTGAAACGAAGTGGTAAATAAGTCCGCTGACTAGGGAGCATAAAGCGGTAGAAAAAAATATATAGCCAAAATACGTAACAAATGTGTGCTATAAAAGTGAATAAAGACACATTTCCACTAAGAAAAAATTGGACTTTTCCATTTTAAATCAGGGCCTGTCCATTTTAAATCAGGGTCTGTCCATTTTCAGAAGCAAGAAGCCCTGGGCCTGTCTCTTAAACTAATTTTCTGTGAGCACTGATCTTAACAAGAACATGGTGTCTCTTTCTCTCTCTCTTTCAATTGTTTTTGAAAGGTGTTCTCTCTCTCTCTTCTCTATCTCGCTCTCTGTCTCTATATGATACTTAAAAATAATAAAATTAATGTAATGCCCATGATCTTCATATTGAGCTTTACTGATATTTTATTTCTTATTTATTTGCTACAAGAAATTCAAGTAATGACCAGTCATTTTTATTTTAATGGTCACGTTAAAAAAGTTAAAACAATTAATGGTCATCATATTATTATGGCAATTAAAACTAAATTACAGTAACTGATAATGGCCATTATTATTACAATTAATGGGCATTATTTCAACTGAAACATAAACTAATGGGGCATTACTTTGTTAATGTCTCAAAGTTAATACCACAAGTTGTAAATATCTTTTTTAATGGGATAAATAATGGTTCAGTTACCTATTAATGACCAATAATTTAATATTAATGACCATTATTTATTTATTAATGGTACAGAACAGCGTTGCCATTAAATATTCAAAACAAGAATTAATGGCTATATTTCATGGGTTTGATGATTTTCATGGTATTTTCATGGCATTTTAATGGTTTTGATTTGCAGTAGTGAATAGTGTCGCATTTACCATCATTTACTTTGGCACAGGTTCATTGTCATATCTCCATTTTCTCTTCCATATGTGCATTTTCCTGTTTACCGGTACTCTGCAAGTCCATTTACTGTGAACTGTGGAGGTTTAAATTTTGGATGTTTTGTCAGTAAGAAGTCTTTTTAAAAAGGCTCACTCATTTTGTACATGTATTTTTCATTTAATCATACCAACAATTATTTATTGTAATAAAACCATCTTTTTGTCAGGCTATGAAATCCATCCCCATGAAAAGCCCAAGATCCCCGCTAGATGCAGCAGACTTCCATGCCAAAGGTATCACCAGCCCTAACCTGGACCCGCCATCGATCCTCAGTGCTAAAAGCCTGGCTGTGAAGAGTAGAAAACATTTCCCTCGTAAGTGTTCCATGTTCACCAGGAGTTGTAGTCATCAGCAGTGCACAAACATTAACTTTCTCAATTATCACTAAACAATTAATTATAGGGTATGTAGGTATATATTTAACTGAGAGTTATTGAAAACTTGAAAAAGAGTGACAGAATAATCAAAATGGGATGATGATTCTAAATTACCATGATAAATGTCACTTAATCCGCAATATATATATACTGGACTGTTCTTTCTTTGAATTAAGACCATTCCATTTATGTGACAAAAGGGTGTTTTGGGGAAAATGACTGATCAGCAGCCAGAGATTACTCCCTGATCTGGGTTTACATTGGACACAAAGGCTATTATAGTCATGCTCAGTGGGTTAAAGCAAAGAAATCACTGCAAATTATCAAAATGGCGACTTCCATGAATAGAAGTATATTATAAAGTATTTTGAGTAAATAGATAATATAAAGTCTCATCAATATCATATTATGTTCTTGCAGATCTTGGAGATTATTTACTTCTTGGGCCACAGGTATGTTACTTTCACATGTCCCATTTATTATTTTCCAAGAACAATTTTTGAATTAATAGAGACTGTACTATATAGGGTATTTGTTGGTTTGAAGTAAATAACACATTTATTTTCACAAAGAAGTGAGAAAAGTTGTATAATTTCACAAAATTAAGCGAATAAGATTTACAAGCATCAACCAATGAAATCACGCATAGCAAAGTTGTATCGATGTTGCTATAGTACTGGACAATCACAAATCAATACGTTGACTTCCGGATGGGACCAATTAATTTTACGTTCGAAAATCTCTAGTAAATGGGTATTATCGAAGATTTTTTAGTATTCTGATTATCATTTTTTGAATGTGAAAGAGGGCCAATTTGTGTAATTGTGTTATTCATGGAATTGTGTTATTCATTGTATAATTGCGCCATCGGCGCAAGGGCGCGTCCTGGAATGAACACTGTTTGCTCATTTCTAATATTGCTCCATCTCCATCCATTCATGGGTGTAAAAACGTAACTTAGATGTTTTTGAGTAAGTTTTGTGTATTTTGGAGGCACCATGATGTTCTAGTGATCTACAGCATGTCTACAGACCTCCTTTAGGCATGGGTTAAAACGCCATACACAGCTTGTCTAATAAGTCATACCCGGTATTTTCATCCTTCATCTTTTTCTAACCTGATGTGTGAATTGAAGATTTTTTTTCTAACCTGATGTGTGAATAAAAGATTCTTTTTCTAACCCGATGTGTGAATTGAAGATTCTTTTTCTAAACCGATTTGTGAATTGAAGATTCTTTTTCTAACCCGATGTGTGAATTGAAGATTCTTTTTCTAACCCGATGTGTGAATTGAAGAATCTTTTTCTAACCCGATGTGTGAATTGAAGATTCTTTTTCTAACCCGATGTGTGAATTGAGATTCTTTTTCTAACCCGATGTGTGAATTGAAGAATCTTTTTCTAACCCGATGTGTGAATTGAAGAATCTTTTTCTAACCCGATGTGTGAATTGAAGATTCTTTTTCTAACCCGATGTGTGAATTGAAGAATCTTTTTCTAACCAGATGTGTGAATTGAAGACATTTTGACACTCATTTATTTATATAATTTGATGTTTATTTCAGACTTTGGGTAAAATTATAGGTTTACCCCAACCCTTTGTTGCCCACGTCGCCATGGACTCTATACCAGGTATGTGCTAAGTGGGTCAGGAATATCAGGTCAACATACGTCGTTTTGTAGGCTATACAACGCCTTCAGGCCTCAACGTTAACTTTAATGACAGCTTGCCCATGGGGCAAGTTAACTCTGAAATTTACTTGCCTATGCCAGTTGGTTATGCCAATTATTTAGACCCGAAGTTTTTATTTTATAAGGATAAACTGTTTGAGTCTTCAAGAGTATTAGACCACTTACTGATATAACTCTCACAGCACTTTTCTGAGAATTCTAAAAGCTGGTCTAATACTTGCAATGTACCTAACAACAATAATAATATCGGAAACCTGCAAAGAGCGTTGGGTTTATTTTGTATTTTGTCATATTCTATAGTCATTGTCCCTCCGTTTTGAAGTTGCCAGTCGGCAAGTTGTCTTGGAGACTTTACCTTGTCGAAGCCAAGTTTTACCTGCGCCGGGCAGGCGGACAGTCCTTATCGTCGAGACCTGGCCTTGTCTTTTATGTAACTGATCTGACAAGTGATTTTAATTTACACTTTGGTAGACATGGTCTGCATCATCTCGCATGTGCATTACCAGAGGAACCGATTCTTTGCATAAAAGCAGAATCAGAAAAGATTGGAAGAAGTTGGATTCTGTCATTAAATTTTCTTCAGATTTGTCTAGTATGTTGTCAGGAGTGTTGTAGAGACCAGCAGATTTACCGTGTTACTTGGTTGGAAACAGTTCATCACAATTTATCTTTGATATTTGATTATAGATTTATTGTCATCCGTGTTATTTTTCCTGAGTAGTGTGTCATTAGCTCTACTGATCAGAGATCAGCAGAGCTTATGCCGTGGTGCGGCGTCCGTCGTCCGTCCGTCCGTCTGTCCGTCCGTCTGTCCGTTAACTTTTATTTGTAGCGACTACTCCTCTGAAACTACTGGATGGATATTCATAAAACTTTACAAAAATGTTGCCCATGAAGTCTAGTTGATCCTAGCAAAAATTCATGTTGATGTGAAATCCAAGATGGCCGCCAAAGCTAAAAATAGATTTTTTAAATACAAGTTTGTAGCGACTACTTCTTGAAAACTATAAGTGATATTGATATGGGACTTTTTCTAAAATGATCAGCATGACATGATGTTGGTCCTTGTCGAAAATCGTTTTGATTTGACGATAAACATGGCTGCCAGCGGCCATCTTTGTTTACATAGAGTTATATAATGAAAACTTGTAGCGACTACTCCTCTGAAACTACTTGACGGATTTTCATGAAACTTCACAGGAATGTTGCTCTTGATGTCTTATTGATCCTAGCAAAATTTCAGGTCGGCCAGAAATTCAAGATGGCCGCTACGGCTAAAAATAAATGTTCAAAATACAACTTTGTAACGACTACTTCTTGAAAACTGTAAGTGATATTGATATGGGACTTTTTCTAAAATGATCAGCATGACATGATGTTGGTCCTTATCAAAAATTGTTTTGATTCGACGTTAAACGGGGCTGCCAGCGGCCATCTTTGTTTACATAGAGTCATATTGTAAAAACTTGTAGCGACTACTCCTCTAAAACTACTTGGCGGATTTTCATGAAACTTTACAGGAATGTTGCTCTTAATGTCTTATTGATCCTAGCAAAATTTCAGATCGGCCAGAAATTCAAGATGGCTGCCACAGTTAAAAATAGATTTTTAAAAAATAAGTTTGTAGCGACTACTTCTTGAAAACTATAAGTGATATTGATATGGGACTTTTTCTAAAATGATCAGCATGACATGATGGTTATCCGAGTCGAACATTATTTTGATTCGACATTAAACATGGCTGCCAGTGGCCATCTTTGTTTACATAGAGTTATATAATGAAAACTTGTAGCGACTACTCCTCTGAAACTACTTGACGGATTTTCATGAAACTTCACAAAAATGTTGCTCTTGATGTCTAATTGATCCTAGCAAAATTTCAGGTCGGCCGGAAATTCAAGATGGCCGCCATGGCTAAAAATAGATTTTCAAAATACAAGTTTGTAGCGACTACTTCTTGAAAACTATAAGTGATATTGATATGGGACTTTTTCTAAAATGATCAGCATGACATGATGGTTATCCGAGTCGAACATTATTTTGATTCGACATTAAACATGGCTGCCAGTGGCCATCTTTGTTTACATAGAGTTATATAATGAAAACTTGTAGCGACTACTCCTCTGAAACTACTTGACGGATTTTCATGAAACTTCACAGAAATGTTGCTCTTGATGTCTAATTGATCCTAGCAAAATTTCAGGTCGGCCGGAAATTCAAGATGGCCGCCATGGCTAAAAATAGATTTTCATGCAAGTTTGTAGCGACTACTTCTTGAAAACTATAAGTGATATTGATATGGGACTTTTTCTAAAATGATCAGCATGACATGATGTTGATCCTTGTCGAAAATCGTTTTGATTCGACGTTAAACATGGCTGCCAGTGGCCATCTTTGTTTACATAGAGTTATATAGTAAAAACTTGTAGCGACTACTCCTCTGAAACTACTTGGCGGATTGTCATGAAACGTTACAGGAATGTTGCTCTTGATGTCTAATTGATCCTAGAAAAATTTCAGGTCGGCCGGAAATTCAAGATGGCCGTCACAGCTAAAAATAGATTTTTAAAAAATAAGTTTGTAGCGACTACTTCTTGAAAACTATAAGTGATATTGATATGGGACTTTTTCTAAAATGATGAGCATGACATGATGTAGATCCTTGTGGAAAATTATTTTGATTCGACGTAAAACATGGCTGCCAGTCAGTGGCCATCTTTGGTTACAGAGAGTTATATAGTAAAAACTTGTAGCGACTACTCCTCTGAAACTACTTGACGGATGTTCATGAAACTTCACAGGAATGTTGCTCTTGATGTCTAGTTGATCCTAGAAAAATTTCAGGTTGGCCGGAAATTTAAGATGGCCGCCACAGTTAAAAATAGATTTTTAAAAAATAAGTTTGTAGCGACTACTTCTTGAAAACTATAAGAGATATTGATATGGGACTTTTTCTAAAATGATCAGCATGACATGATGGTTATCCGAGTCGAACATTATTTTGATTCAATGTTAAACATGGCTGTCAGTGGCCGTCTTTGTTTACATAGAGTTATATAATGAAAACTTGTAGCGACTACTCCTCTGAAACTACTTGACGGATTTTCATGAAACTTCACAGGAATGTTGCTCTTGATGTCTAATTGATCCTAGCAAAATTTCAGGTCGGCCGGAAATTCAAGATGGCCACCACAGCTAAAAATAGATTTTCAAAATACAAGTTTGTAGCGACTACTTCCTGAAATCAAAATCGATCAGTAGAGCTTCAAGGTCATTGACCTCTTGTTATATTATATCTGTTGGCCTTTTATTTAAATGTTACCCCAAAAAGATGTAGAATTTGTCATACTGAACTAAAATGTGCTCTGTAATTAAATTGATGCTATGTTTTCCCTTGAAATTTCAAAACCATTTTACATAACCTTTCTATTTCCAAATGTATGTTCAGTGTCTAACGGGGCCATGGAGAGCAAGCTGAAGCAAAGTGAGGACCATTATACATACGTGAATATGGACCAGCTGGCCTGGGACCCGCAACTCAGCTTCTGGAAGCCCCGCGGGTCTATAGGCGACAGGTCAGTTCACTTTTCTCTTTATAGTCAAAAATATAGTGGTGAAATCATGAAAATTAAGGTAACAAGCATTTAAAGAAAAATAAAGAAAGGGCCAGTAGGGAATATAGAGATTGGCTTGAATTCTGTTATCATATCGCAATTGTTGCCATGTGTTTAATATGAAAGTGGATTGGGCTTGGAAGGAATTGAAGATCTTTAAAAATTACAAGGTGAAAATAAAATGTTGCTTAAAGTTGTTTGTTTGACAAGTTTATTTGAATTGTTGTGGTCACTGTGGAGTGTTTCAACCGTTCGCTTTCTTTTCAGCATGACTTCATTTGTATCAATCCAAAACATAAACTATTGACATATCAGATTTTAATCATAAATGTGTTTAAATGTATATATATATGTGTTCTTTGGGTGTTGGTGCAATTTATTTAACCATATGCAATTCTTTATACTCTGTACCGAAAAGGCTTTTAATTGTAGCACAAGCTACTCCTGCCATTTTATTCCAAATACATATTGCTGAAAAGAAATCTTAAAACAAATGAGTTTCTAAAAATCAGAAATTACCTCATACAAGTTTTATGCAAGGCAAGTTAGAAGTCTTTTTCAAGCATCGAAATAAGTGCCTCGATTTATTTATCCTGTATCATTTTGACATTAACCCTGCTTGCATATAATTAAATAAAATTTTGAGTTTTCATTTGTTCGTCTTATAAGTTTAAATATATTATTGGTGCAATATAATCAACATTTAATAATATGCAAGAACAATTAACTTTCTACTATTCTTATAATTAATATTAAAGATTGAACAAATGCAAGTTATGTAGAAAAACTAATGGGACGCTGTGAGTTTTTTAAAAATCAAGATTGCCATGTGTCCCTTTTAGAGTAAGGACAGTAATAATGAATCAATATTAACAGTTATAGGACTGTCTCGAGTTTCCTCTGTTTATTGAGAATCTCTGTAATTCATCCATGTAATTAACTGACCCCAGAGCAATAAAATAAAAAATTAGAAATAAGTTGGTGTAACAAAATGATGTCTGCAAATAAAGATAAGGCAGTGATATATACTTCTAACATTTAATTCTGCATGGACAAAGTTTTAGTTCATTAGCTGGCATGTTAGGTGATTTATTGCCATTTTATTGACCTCATGCTGGGTATGCCGACACAAAGCTGATTATTATGTAACTTGAGCTAAGTATTTACTACTACATATTTTCGGGACAGTCCTATAACTGTTAAGTTTAGCTTGTGGAGAGATAACTTTCCCAATGCAGTTTTATTTATATCAATTTAAATAGTTCAAGTTCTGTGCTTTATTCAAGGCCAACAATGTCGCTTACATCAAACCTGGCTTGTTATTGTTTAAAAAGCTTACAATTTAATAGACTTTGCATATGCTTATTTTAAATAAAAAAATTATGGCATTTGAGCAGCTTTTGCAGTTTCTTTATAGAATATAACATAATAGAAAGCTACACAGAATTCACGAAATTCAGATCCTAAATTTGTCATGTTTTGTTTCTTCATGTACATGTCAGTAACTGCATATAAAATAGCTTTAAATTTACAGCATGCTGCAAGAATTTCTTAACTACAGCAATGTATTATCAAGGTATAATTAAAGCTTAGACTAACTTCCACTGTAAACTATTGTTAGATTCACGCCATTTTTGTAACTCTAGGTTTATTGTCTATGATTAACCCACACACATGTAAGCTTGTTGGATTCACATATTTGTGTAACTTTAGGTTAAATGTCTAAAATCAAGACTGTTGTTGGATCTCATTTGTAACTCTGGGTTAAATTTAAGACTAACTTCCATTGTTGGATTTACAACTTTTTTTGTTTTATAATTTTAAGTTAAATTTCTGAAACTTAAAACTTAGACACACACAGCATTAGTGTTAGAACCACTAACTGTAACCTGGGGGCACATACACAGCATAATAAACTCTTCTTTTTTTTGGTAGAACACAGCATTTAAATGTTAAATTTAAATGTTGACTAATCTCACAATATATCATAGTTAGAACCACATTTTGTAACTTTTCAATAGTATACTGAACAAAATAAATTCAGCACATAGACAAGATATGAAGCCATGTAGGTTCAATGATAAAGTGACATATATATGGCAATTAATAATGCTTCAAATTTGTTTGTTAACAAAGTCGGAGATAAAAATAAAGCAAATATGTTGTGAACATACTTTTATAAGTTATAGAAAATTGTTTTCAATTTCAATGAAAATGGAGGTTATTCAAAAATTATGAATTTTGAAACAGTTTTGTTTGTGAATGTTTTGTGAACACATTTTAGCAGCTTTTAAAACATTAAATTTGTTCAAAGCAATACGTCTGTATAACATTTTTTTTTTATTTTAAGGGTGGTAATTCTGATATTTGGCTTAGAAAATAATAAAATAACCCTTTTTTTTAAAAAATCACATCCTTAACATTTCTAAAAGCTTCAAACAATTATATCAATGTTCATAATTATGTTTAATCTATGTCCGTAACAGATAGTGCTAAACTTATTTTGTTCAGTTTATGATCTAAAAGCACAGCAACAAGATGTGCTTGTTCAGATTCTGCTTGCTTTTGTGGCCGATGTTGTATTAGATCATAGAAATCAATCTGTTGTAACATGAGGGGTGAGTGAAAAACTATTGTAACTACATATAAATCAGAACAAGATACAGTAGTTTGGCACTAAACCTTTGATCTTCATTTATACTGATTAAATCTTAAACGTTCCGACCTTTTAAAAAAACGGTAATTATTTTGTTACACAATCTTACCCTGAATTGCATGTCTAATTCACTTTAGTGTCCTGCATTTTGATTGACTAAGATATAAAAGTTTACTACGTATAAAAGATGATAGCCAGTAGCTAATTGTTATTACAAATGTCAGCAGTGGCATGACATCATTGTGTAATAAGAACACGGCAACGTTGAGTTGATGTTAGAAATATGGGTGTGGAGCGAGCTGACCACATTAATTAAATTAGTAAAATATATTGACACATTTGGCGCAGAAATCCCTTTAAGTAAGTATTTAAAATTGTAAACATGAAAAGGACACTATAAAGTCCAGTATACACAACCTACCAACCAGTTAAAAGTTCTAGTTGTGATTATTTAGTAGCAATGGTACTTACAAATTCTTCATTTAGTTCAGAAGTTTTTAACTTATTTGGAACTGTGTTTTTAACTTATTAATGCTACTTGGTGAAATATGGATTCATAATCATGATGCAACTTATTTAGCGCTCAAATTTGTTTGAAATAAAGTTCTTTTTATATGAAGAAATCATACAAATCCCAGTTCACATTTTTTTACGCAAAATAGGTGAAACAGAAAAATATTGCTTTCATTGATTTACAACCATATTTAAATCGATTAATGATTGCTCATTGATTGTTTGTCCAACTGATCATGGATCATGAACTCTAAATGATTCCAAACACTACAAATATCTGTGGTGCATCAACAAGAATTTACATGCAGAATTTGTCAGCCATCTTTTACTATCCTGGGATGGTTGTTAATAAATAAATCATCATTTTCCACTTAGACTCTCATTTTGTAAACGCTTGAAAATCTCAGTCTGTAAATGCTTGATAATCTCATTCTCATAATGTACCTACCATAGAGCCATGATTCCTGTGCTAGGAATCAGCAGGACCACGTACTGACCCCAGTACGCACTTTTCCAGCAAGGTTTCCGAGGGAATCATGCAATGCATGCATAAACAACCACCGGATTTCAGTAAAACAAACCTTAATTACCACAACTGCATGCAGAAGACTCAAGAAAGAGAGGAAAGACTCGCCGATATTGTCAGTGCTCGAAGACCATTGTCAGAGGACTGTTGATTTCCGACATTTTCATTGTTTACGTTCAAAATAATCTCGTTCTCGTGTGACATCTCGTTCCGTATTTGGAAACTTAACCTGACCTACCCACACACCTGACGCTTCCTGTTAACAGTGTTGATTTGTGTCAACTGTGGGCGGGTTTAAGTTTCCAAATACGGAACAACATGAGTGATGTTTTAAATGGTAAACATTTAAGAAAAATATGTCTGCTGAAACACGGAGCCTTACACAAACATCCCTAAATCGGCGAGATATTCTTCTCTTTGGTGAGTTGTATGCATGCACACATCGAGGGGTCAGTGCAAAACTATTGTACCTACATATGAATAAAGAAGGAGATACAATAGTTTGGCACTGGACCCTCGACATGGTTTTTAACGCTTAGTCTATTGAAATACGGTGGTTGTTCCTGCAGGCTTTACTTGATGTCTTCAAAAACCTCTCTTGATGGGGTCGATCCTATTCTATAAAGGATGGCATCATAGCTCTATGATAGGTACAACACCATAAGAGCTACGATTCTGTAATTGTTTGAGAATCTCAGTCTGTAAATGTTTGAGAATCTCAGTGTTTGAGAATCTCATTCTGTAAATGTTTCAGAATCTCGTTCTGTAAATGCTTTGAAGAGCATCTGTGTCATATAGACATATCTAAGTAGTTTAGTATTTTATAATTTTAATTCCTTCCTCTCAGAAGGGGTATATGCTTTGATGTACCACTTCAGTTGTATCAATTGGTTATTTTCAGGGGAGAATTTGGAAGTATGTATTTGTATATTTTTAAGTGCACATAATGTTTAGACATGTTACCTTCACTGAATGTTTTGTATAGAACTGTTCCGGAATGTGTCAGAGGCCTAGCTAAGTATTGAATCAATTTGTGATTTTTACTCCACAATGTTTGTTTCAACTGCATATTGTCAGACACGTTGGGATCACTTTGTCCGTCATCTGCCATTGTCCGTCGTTGTCCGTTACACTTTAACCTGCAACCTAACCTTGGCCATAACTAAGAATTTGACATATGTTCTTGAAACTTCACACATATCTTCATCTTAACCCAAGGAATGCTGTTACAGATGTCCAATAACTCTCGACTTTCATTTTGACAGAGTTATGCCCCTTTTATAAAACTTTAACCTGCAACCTAACCAGGCTCTTAACTGGCCATAACTAAGAAGTATTTGACCTATGTTCATGAAACGTCACACACATAATCATCTTACCACACAGAATATTGTTGACCATGATCAGTAACTCTGACTCATTTTGACACGAGTTATGCCCCCTTTCATAAAACTTTAACCTGCAACCTAACCAAGCTCATAACTGTTCATAACTTAAGAAGTATTTGACCTATATTCATGAAACTTCACACACATATTCATCTTACCACACAGAATATTGTTACCCGCGACCAATAACTCACGAAAATAACTTTCATTTCAGCGGAGTTATGCCCCTTTTCATAAAACTTTTAACCTGCAGCCTAACCATGCTCAACTTGACACACATTCAACTTAACCTTAGGAATGTCGTTTACACATGTCCAATAACTTTGACTTTCATTTTAGCAAAGTTATGCTCCTTTTTCATAAAACTTTAACATGCAACCTAACCTAGCTCATAACTTGGCAATATATTGATCTATGGTCATGAAACTGAATACAGTTCTTTCTTATCAATTATCCAATGCAGATTTATGCCCCTTTTCATAAACTTTAACACTTTAGGCACACGGCAGGTGACACAAGTGTTCCATGGAACACCCTTCTAGTTAATCAAATTGTTTTGATATCAGTAGTGTCAAAATAATAATATTTGCTTTTTTGTTGACTTTGTTTAACACCATTAAACGCTTATTTAAATATGAAAAATGCATGCTGATGGTTACTGATAGTTTTGTGTTTTCTTATGTTGTACCCTAAAACATACTCCATAAAGTTATACATAGGTTCTCCCGAATTGGAGGAGAATATTAAGAGAATATTAAGAAGAAACAGCCAATGACACTTTTTTTAATACTAGTAATAAGGTGCTTTTTTCTTCTTTTATTTCAAGCTTGCCTGGCACTCTGTATATATTACTATTATCTACTATGCATGCTGCATGTATGTTGGATTGAACTGTTATAATCTGTGTTGTTATAATCTCTGTTTGTTATTGGAGAGCACTGTAATAACAACACATCAAAATACTTTTTAAACTTTAATAGATTTGGCAAATATTGGGCGTGGCATGGATTGAAAAACAAGCCCCAAGCATGGGGTTTAACAATTGGGCTGCCAGTAAGCACAAAAGACCATTATGGCAAGCCCTTACAGTAGAAAGCATTAAGCAATAAAGCAGATTGAATATTACACTATTAACCCATTTCATTCGGGACACCGATCCATCAGTAACTACCCTTTCTATTCGGGACACCGATCTATCGGTATAATTTTCTGTTGAAAACCCGTCTCCCATAGAAACGTGTATGAAACGTCATTACTTTCTGTGCACGGAAGTGAAACTTTACTAGCGCATGCGCATTATTTGCGAGTCACTTCCGCATCTTTTAAAATTGAAAAAGTCTTGAAAAAAAGTAGTTTTTGATCGTTTTTTTGAAGATTTCTTTTTGATTTGAACAAAATGGCGGAGGCCCAAAAAGCACTAAGCGACGGGAGCATTATAGATGTGGGTAATTTGTCAGATTTGAATGATTTCGACGTAGAAAGTGACGATCCAGTCGAGGAAAACATCGGAGATCGTCAACAACAAAGGAATCGGTTTGAATTTCCCCGACTATCAGGGATTTTTCGATGATGATTGGGACTCTGATGATTCGGATATCTCGGAATTCGAAGGTTTCCAAGGTGGATGGGTTCGGGATGACTTTCAACGTCGCCAGACACGGCCGTATACAGGTGAGGGGGGTGCAACAGTTCAGCACCCAGAGGAAGCCTTTCCCCGTGATTATTTTGGTTTGATCTGGGGTGATGACCTATGGGATTATTTGGTTACTGAAACCAACCGATATGCCACCCAGGAAAGGACGAAAAATCCCCCACCCCCCGTTCGAACCAGAGTGGTCCCCTGTTGATGTTCCCTGCTTGAAGGCATTCCTTGGCTTATGTTTTCTAATGGGGATCATGAGATTGCCCAGCAGAAATGACTACTGGCGGGTGAAGAAGCGTCTTTTACAGACGGCCTTCAACTCGATAATACCACGTGACCGATTCAACCTGATTTGGCGGTACATACAAACATACAAAATATAACTTTAAAACTGTGTAAATGAATATAAATAATCTTTATTATGGTGTAAATAAGACAACAGCAACTCTTGGTTACAATTTTGAGTTATTTATTTGAATGAGAATCAACTTATTTGCTTCAATGAACATTCGGGTAAATCTGTCTCTGAAACCAGTTCTGAAATTATTCAATGGAATTTAAAGCTGATTACACTCCTAGCAAGGGCTTGAAATTCCCTACAATCTACTCCTGGGTTACCAGAGCAAATGTCAATATATCATACAGAAATTTTCAACTGAAAGTGAGGTAGGACATATTTTCATGACCCATTTCGCATGTTTACCTATGTGTTTTTTTTAATTGCATGAGTTTTTGCATGAATATTGCATGTTAACTTATACCATTGTGTCAGGAATTTCAATACCTACAAAATGATATATAGTTTTGTTATGTGATTTATAAAAATGACCATGTAATCAATATTTTTCCAACATCACTGAAATGTAATCTGCTGCTGCAGCAAAACGCGTGAAAATGTTCAGATATACAGGACCTTTTATCAACTTAGGTTCTAGAATGAAATGGGTTAAGGACATAAATACATGTGCACCAAATTAAATGTTCATTATGAAAGCAACTTTTCTGATAAGCATTTAAGCAAGTGTTGAAAGCACGGTTGATATTCAAGCATAATTACAAGTGCACCGAATTCAATCAATTCAAATATTTTTTATCAATTCATACGACAGCAAATTTGTATATAATTTATGTTTAGATTACAATTCAGTCTCTGGGTATACAGGAGCTGAATAAATTTAAACTGAAACTTATATGTCCTTCCTTTCACACCTTCGCTGCCTGCCGATAATTACACACTACAACAGTTAAACACATCAGCTAGGTGTAATCCAAAACTTCCAGCAAGTATGTAAATGTCCTTAATGTCCATGCCACACCAGTAATGGTTGACTACGTAAGTGGATCCAGAGAAGACATCAACTGAAAATAAATAACTCAGAGAAAGCAACATGATCTTGCAACATAAAATACTATCTTTTGAATATAAGTATTGACAAATAATGAAATGTCTTAAATGAACATATTGTACTTATACAACTTCATAACACTATTATCGATGTCAATCAATGATCCTGTGGGCTGGGAGGGAGGGAATTTAAATTGTTAACATAAGCTAAAGCACATTACCTCGTTTTGAATCCAACATGCCGGTGTAGATCTCGAAATCTGCAAAATGCTAATTTTGTGTCCTCCAATAACCGTTGACTATAACAGATATTATAGTCAGTATTATTGGAGAGCACTGTAATAACAACACATAAAAATATTTTTTAAACTTTAATAGATTTGGCAAATATTGGGCATGGCATGGATTGAAAAATTGGGCTGGGGTTTAACAATTGGGCTGCCGGTAAGCACAAAAGACCATTATGGCAAGCCCTTACAGTAGAAAGCATTAAGCAATAAAGCAGATTGAATATTACACTATTAAGGACATAAATACATGTGCGCCAAATTAAATGTTCATTATAAAAGCAACTTTTCTGATAAGCATTTAAGCAAGTGTTGAAAGCACGGTTGATATTCAAGCATAATTACAAGTGCACCGAATTCAATCAATTCAAATATTTTTTATCAATTCGTACGGACAGCAAATTTGTATATAATTTATGTTTAGATTACAATTCAGTCTCTGGGTATACAGGAGCTGAATAAATTTAAACTGAAACTTATATGTCCTTCCTTTCACACCTTCGCTGCCCGCCATATGGATGGGCGCCCGGACACTCCAAGTCATAGAGTAGAGTGTCCAGGCGCCCATCCACCGCCAAAAATAGGGGAAACATTTTTTGGCAGCAGCGAAGAGTGTGTATCAAAAACAAAATATCCAAATGCCACGCCCAAAACAGAAACGGTGCCAAAAAAGTATCTATTTTCTCATCACTGCCTACTTTAAATGAAACATTAAAATCCAGCCGCTAACTGGTTAAGAAAAAGTTGTTCCCCACATTTGATAAATGAACACCATCCTGTTCAAGACAGGTATCATCAGCCGGAATGTTTGGGTATGCTAACTGGTTTAAGAAACAAGGTGTTCCCCACAGTTAATTATGAACACCATCCTGTTCAAGACAGGTATCATCAGCCTGAATGTCTGGGTGTAGCAAATAAAGGCCCCCAATATCTATTATCGCCTTAGCAGCGTAACTGTTTAGCCGCTTTCTGGCCCTTGTCCTTTCTAAAGGATTGATAGAATAATGCCATGAAAGCCGAGGAAGTATTTAAGAACAAACAACGACCACATCTAAAAACCATTAATGGGTATTTCCCTGAATCATTTCTCCACGACCACATGAGTTGATGCATCAGACATTGGCAAAATAAATAAATGTCAGGAAATTAGCAAGTATGTAAATGTTGGAGGAGGATTTAACTGTAATGTGTGTCTCGAAAAACAAACTGACTGTTAAACGTGCCTAAATTAGCATCAGGAATATCGATCTTAAGCGGTTACATAATATGAAGTGTAACATGTACATGATACTCAGTTGCAGACTTAGAACTCGAATGATTTCTGATAAAGCGTGTATCTTTCCTACTGTTTCGCGTGCCATGGTTATTTACATTTCAGACAGCAAACAACTGATATACATTTGTTTGTGTACAATATGCACATTTTCCTAAGTGTATTAACTTTTGTCTCCTGGATAATCAAGTTTATTTCTATTGTAAACATGACTTTAACTGCATTTTTACCTTTGACCTACGATCGATTTTAGACTTGTGTAAACAATCATCATCATCAAGCGCCTAAGTAATTGATGAACAGTAAGTCAATTAATCGGTACATGACTGTTTACAGGCTACAACCTCAATTTATGTCGGTGCTCCACTCTTTTATCAGCCACAATAGAAATACCAAGTACTTGCATAACGATCTACAACTATCTAAAGGCTAAACCATCTAACACTCCGACAACAATACACGAAGAACATGTATCCTTTTCAAGTGAACTAGCCCGCATTAAAAAGCTTAGCCATACAACTGTGTAAACTCCCTTTAAAAGTTCGTGTAACCATCAAGTTGACTTAACACCAGTCAAAATGTTCTATGTCGGTATTTGTTATACAAGATAAACCTACACCTCATAGCAGCTTTGTGAAACTATGTCGTGTAGAGTTTGGAAATATATCCCTACAATGTTTAATACATTCATATGTAATGCATCGACAGTGCTTTATCAGTGCTTTATCAGTGGTGTACATATTCAAGACATGCCTCATTTTAAGGCTATTCCATTAGATCATTGGTTTATTGTTGGGCCAATCCATAAGATCGATGAGGTTTCAAATATCCTGTACCAGGTTGATGTTTTATTTATCCTGCACCAGGTATTTTTGCCAGGGGTTCATTGAAATTTAGTTATCTGTTCCTTTTCGGCTTGTCCCTAGTCAATACACTGCACTTTAAACCAGACCAACAACTTACAGCCAACAGCAGCAAGGTAAAATTAGCTGAAATCAACAACTGGTGAGATGTACTTATCAGCAGTAAGAAAACATATTGCCTAAACACTCCAATTACATGGGTAGCATCATAAAACACAATTACACGAACAGCCTTTGAGTTAAATAATAGCAGCAGAAGCTAAACAACGCTGATTACAAACAGGATAATGATTACTTGGAGACCATTTTAAACTTTCTAGTGTGAACGGTTTGCAGTAAAAATGTGTAACAAAAAGGATTGATTGATTGAATTGGATTTTATAGTCGCACCAACAGCTAAGGTCATATGGCGACTTTCCAGCTTCCATTGGTGGAGGAAGACTCCAGGTGTCCCTCCGGGCAATTTCGTGCACGGGCGGGCACCTGGGTAGAACCACCGACGTTCCGCAAGCCAGCTGGATAGGTAACAAAAAGGAAAGGTGTGAAACAATCTACAGCCATATCTCCAATGAAAATGCAATTAGCATTTGCAGACTCCTGGTGTAAAATATGATACTTGGAGATGTTTGCATTATACAACAGCAGGAAGTGGTGTAAAAAATTTTACCATAAAAAACATATCTAGCCAATTATTTACGTTTTTTTTTTTTTTTTTTTTTTTTTTTTTTTGTGATATTATTAGTATTATATATGTCCCAACTGACTAACCCACTGACTTTAAACCCATAATAAAGTGTATAAAAACGAGTCCTGTTTCTGTAGGCATTGCAACATCTTTGTACGGCCTCTTCTGCAATCAAACGAGCCACTCAACGATCTGTGACATAACTGACTTGCTGAACGATATGTCTTTACACCGGGAGACAGTACATGCAACCGCTGACTTTTCCGGGCAGAGCTGGCTCGCACCATCGAACTTGCTCGCTTTCCACGACGCATTATCCAGTGTGAATATGAGAACAAAATCAACGTACATTGTATGAACTGAGAAAATAAAATCCTATTCGAAATATTAATACCAACTTACTGGAATATTTTTTTTTAATTTTTTTTTTTATTTTTTTTATTTTTTATATATTTATAATTATTACGATTATTATTATATATATATATGTATTCATCATTTTTATTAGCCCACTATCATTATAAAATTATTTATTTATTTGTTCAACCTCAGTGAAAATGCACCCAAGCTATGCCGTAAACATTTTCAGTTAGAATGCAGGGGCGAATCCAGGATTTCAGCTTAGTGGGGGCGTAAGATTTTGGTAAATTTTCGGGTCCGTCTATAGCCTTATAAAACGGTTGCGGTAGTGCATTGATAGGGTAAAACAGTCCGTTTTTAAACAACAGGATTTAACAATGTGTTAATTAAACAACTCATGAGCCATTATGCGTCGAGCGAGAACATTTTTTATACTGAGGGCGTGCAACGAAATTGTTTGATATTTTATCTGCAGTAACATGGACATACATGTATGAATAAAAAAGGGGCGTTCTCAAACAAAAGGATTTAACAATGTGTTAATTAAACCACTCATTAGCCATTATGCGTCGAGCGAGCGAAGCTTACGTTAATTGAAAGAAAAATTGTGCTGACTAGAATCAAAATGGCCGACCTAGTAAGGTGAAATAGGAGACTTTATTAACATCGACCAACAACGTATACACTGTATGACTAAAATGAAACGAATACAACCTAATCGAAGATAAAATCATGAGCAACAGGAATATGACAAAAAGAATTGATAGATCATGCGAGTATGATTTCAATGAATTTAAATTGTTAACTAAAGCACATTACCTCGTTTTGAATCCAACATGCCGGTGTAGATCTCGAAATCTGCACCGTGAAATTTACTCCCTAAGTTCAAAATGCTAATTTTGTGTCCTCCAATAACCATTGACTATAACAGATATTATAGTCAGTATTATAATCTGTGTGTGTTACAATCTCTGTTGTTATAATCTGTGTTATAATCGCTGTTGTTATAATCTCTGTTATAACCTCTGTTGGAAGCTCTACTGGCAAAAGGCCAGGTGAGCCACATTGAAGGTATTCTGGGTTATCGTCACAGGTTATGTCACAGGACTAGAAAAATGTGCAGCCAGACCGGGGCTCGAACCCGGGATCTTCGGACTACCGTTCCGATGCTCTACCGACTGAGCTAACCGGCCAGACAATGCAACATCAATCTACCTGTTAGATAACCATAAACCGTGACACACTCCCCCTACAGACTGAAATTCGACCTCCAATTTCCATGGGTACAGAGAATCATTTGCATGCTTCTCGAAGTTTACTCAGTCACGGTCCCCCGTTGGGCGCCAAATGTCACAGGGCTAGAAAAATGTGCAGCCAGACCGGGGCTCGAACCCGGGACCTTCGGACTAACGTTCCGATGCTCTACCGACTGAGCTAACCGGTCAGACAATGCAACATCAATCTACCTGTTAGATATCCATAACCGTGACACACTCCCCCTACAGACTGAAATTCGTCCTCGAATTTCCATGGGTACAGGGTTATCGGCTGTTAGCAATCATCTTTGTTAAAACTGCTTAAAGGATTCGTAAAGTGAACTATCAAATAAAAAGTGTCTTATGGTATTTCAATGAATTTTGGTCACACTGTCCTATGGTGGTGCGCTTTCAGATCATTTTATTTATAAGTCGTGTTGCTGCACGCCCTCCAAGATAGCAGCATATTACTTAAAAAATACTTAAATAAAGGACATTTCAAACATTGGGTCCGTTCAGGGTTCTCCCATCGGTTACCGAAACCACTCTCGGTAGCCATCGGCTACCATCGGTCACCGTCGTTTGCCGATAGGTAGAACATTGATAACCAATCTTCCCGCGACTCTACACCTGAGGTAGTATCAGTGGCCTCGTTGGTACCAAATGTTACCATCGGTGGCAACCAACTTGGTTGCCGATGGGAGAACCCTGAACGAACCCAATATCTTGGTCCACCATATCCGTTGGTACAATTGTAAATGAAATTTCACATGCATGTTCCTTGTGAAGAGGCTCCATGCATTTATGGGAAATGTGTGAAAAACAACTTTTCTGAAGCTGCTTTCTGAATATAAGCGAAAATTGGAAATCTCATTTAGATTAAAAAGCATCATTGGCTGGAGCCATCTTATTCAACTATTTTTATACCAGTAGAGCGTCAGGCCCACTGGGACCTCTTGTGTATAAATGAGATGCTTGATTAGTGCATGATCAGGGCGTGTTTTGTACATTTATATGGACGTTGACTGGTGACATCACCATTCATAGGCAAATTGCCAACCAGATATTCACTGGTCATTTTGACAATAGAAATCTTACAGTGACTAATACATGGTTGATTGGCACATTTAAATAACAATACACCATTTTATAAACAGTCAACGTTTGTACACACCAGTTACCCAATTATTGTATTTCACTATTTTTGCATCGTTTTATAGTAATGTTCATGTTGGCTTGGTTCCACGCCGATATTATAACAACTTTTCTGAAGCTGCTTTCTGAGTATAATCCATTTACATTCATTTTATATATTGAAAAACAAAATGAAAAAATGTGTAAAAAGAAAAATTAAACAAAAAGGCATATTGTTTTTATTCTGTCTGTCTGTCTGTCTGTCTGTCATCTTTCTGTATGTCACAAACTTTGTCCGGACTAGTTCTCCTGAACCCCTGGCCGGATTTCAATAAAACTTTGCAGGAATGATAAGTACCAAGCCTAGTTGCGCATATCATCGTGTTCTGGTTGAATGGTTTTGGAGAAGTTATGACCCCTTATACAGCAACTTTGTTCGGACGGGTTCTACTGAACCCCTGGATGATCAGTACAAAGACTTGTTGGGTATATCGGTGTAGTGTTGTATGAATGATTTTTGTCGCAGTTATAGCTCTTTAAAAGCTTTAATACACAAACTTTGTCTGGAGTAGTTCTCCTGAATCCCTGGCCGGATTTTAACGAAACTTAGCAGGGATGATCTGTAACAAGCCTAGTTGTGCATATCGTCATCGTGTTCCAGTCAAATGATTTTTGGTGGATTTGATGCCCTTTGCCCAGTGGAGGAGACTAAAGTTTTAGTTTTACTAAAAACAACCTCTAGTTTCATCTTGAAATGAGAAAACTTGGATATATTCACTCTTTCCCTACAGTAAAGAAACTAAAACATTTTCTAAATCTTCGATCAGTTTGTTGCATATTCAGCTATCAGTATTTAAATCATGTTCAGTATTTGTAAATTTATGTATATGCATTATGTTAAAAACAAACAACTACATGAGATAAATATGGTTTAACTGCATTTTTGTGAAATTTTGCAAGTTAGTTACTTTAAATAAAAACAAACATGCATTATTATTTACTGAATCCTTATGCATATGATTGCAGCAAAAAAAGGGGCGTCCAGATTCGCACCATTTCGAAGGGGCTCATGCTGTCTTCAGCATTGCCCCTTGCGGATCCCAGGCATTACATATTTCGATGCCAATGGTAAATTCTGTAGGGACGTAGAACTTAAAATCTGGTTTTGTCTAGTGTCATAGACCATTTATTTTTGATTTCTCCTAATTTTATTTTTATTTTCTCCATACTTTTGCTAATTAAAATTATGTAAATAAATAGAAAATGGTTCAAGGTTTGAGACATTTACAAAATCCTTCAAAGATATTGAACATTTTTCATAAAATAATTTTATTCCCAAATCTCTGATTATCTTCATCTTATTTCGATCCTACTTTTATTAGTCTAGCTTTTAGGATTGATATCTACCCGCACCCTCCATATCTACCCGCACCCTCCCACTTATTTGTGTGTTGCCTTTTCGAAGAAAATGCAATACATAGGGATCATTTTGTCTTCCGTCAGTCCGTCCGTCGCGAAAACTTAACGTTGGCTATAACTTTCTCATTTCTTGATATTTCTTCATCAAACTTTCAGTATATATCGACATGACCATACTAAAATATAAAGGTCAAGGTCACACTGAAGGTCATTATATGGGTTAAATACTATTTTTTTCTTCACAAAAACTTAACATTGGCTATAACAGTCTCATTTCTGGATATTTCTTCTTCAAACTTTCTGTATATACTCATCATGACAACATCAGCATGGCCATTACCTTTAAGGTCATGCTGAAGGTGATTATATGGGTTAAATACTCATTTTTTTCTTCACGAAAACTTAACGTTGGCTATAACTTTCTCATTTCTTGATATTTCTTCATCAGACTTTCAATATATACTCATCATGACAACATCGACATGGCCATACTAAAATATAAAGGTCAAGTCACACTGAAGGTCATTATATGGGTTAAATACTCGTTTTTTTCTTCACGAAAACTTAGTCAGGCCAGTTTGTCAAGGTTTTTTATCTGGGTCCATAAAACCTTGTTATACTGACAAAGTGCTGACAGGCGACACAGTGTTCCGTGGAACACCCGATTAGTTTACATATAGAAATATTTAAAAAAAGGCAGACGGGTGAAGCTAGATAAACTTAAATGTGCAGGCTTTATTTGTGAATCTCATGCCAAGGATGAGGTCGGGGTGAAAAAATATTAAAACCAAGATTAACAAACTTGCATTCTGGAGTGTACATTTTTATACGACCATCTTTAGACGGAATGTGAAGTGACATTTCATGTCATGGTGTAGTCCGTCCATTCGTCTGTCCATCCGTTTACTTCCTAGTTCCTTGGAAACTAGATCGGATTTCAAGGCTACAAGAACACATGTTGAATTGTTTACATTGGAGCATGTGTTGGAACCGGTGTTACGATAGAAATATTCATTGTTTTCTGACAATCCTGTTTTTGAATTGTATCAACAAATACGCTTTAATTTATGTTTTTCTACAGTATCAAACACATTAATAACACATATAGGCCATGCGTTCAAGTTATAGGCTAATATTTATAACATTTTTGTAATGTTTTTAATTTCACCTTGGGCACTGTTACAATGAATATTTAATGTGCCTACCAGCGTTGATTGGACGACCTATTTGGCTACTCGGAGATCGCTCAATATTATCCGTGATCCTTCGTCAAATGTCAGGTTGAAATGGGCTATATTGTTTACCAATAATGTCTAATACGGACCAGGTATATGCCCCGCTAGGCGATGGTCTTGATTACAATAAAGCAGTTCCTACACAAAACTGAGCCTAAAGGACAGGCTCAGGGTTGCAGATTGATTCCATATGCAATTATGTCAATGCTTGCAGATTCTTTTAAATATCTGGTCTGTAAGCTGTAAAATTTCCTTTATCATTTAACGAGGGGCGAACGTGAAACTGTTGGAACTATATATAAATAAGGAACCTATAAAATAATTTTGAGTTAAGCCCTCAAAATGTAGCCGCCATTTTATATATTAATTATCTTAATAATCTGTAACATTTTAAAAACAAGCAAAATCTGGGTAAATATGTTCATATTAGGTTCCATTGATTGAACTTTTGTAAGTTTAGTACTTCCTTTGTTATGGGCAGATGGCTTTTCCTTTCAGCATAATAGGTGAAAGGTCCACCATACACTGCTTCATCTGTACCTAGTGTAGAGTTTGTTTGAAATTATTTTTTATTTTTACAGCTTGTGGAAGTGTTTTCTAAAAATGCTTTGTAGATAGGTACCATTTTACATTGGCAATACTGCTATAAAAAGGCATTAATTATTAATTAGCAGAGAAACATTGTTATTTAGTTACAAAAACACTAATTTTGCACATGTTGTTATTGTCAGACTGTTCTGCTAAAACAGATTAAAACATTTTCTGCTTTATTTCATTATATTTATAAATGTAAAGCAATGCACAATAACACAAACAAATCATTGTTAGAGAATTACTTAGTGGTGGTGGTGGTGGTGGTAGTGGTATTGGTGTAGTTTGGAAAAATTGTCAAAATGAAGTAGAAATAATATTAATTGCCAAAATGCTATTTACACCTAAATTCTATTATAGGTTTACAATTCATACAATAGAAGATCTACGCAAAGAATTAAATCGTCGTTCCAATCTACCTGGTGAACATATTCCTAGACCAAACTCCCCGGAGGAAACAACACGTGCATTTTCTATGACCCCGAGACAAGATTCTGCTACTTCGCCGCTCATTTACACGCCTGGTGGATATCAGTATATGTCTGAAGAGTACTTGTCATCAAGGAAACCGCCAGTAAGATTTGATTCTGAGATCTTTCATACAAATATATTTATGTAAAGTCAAATGTTTTTTTTCTGCAATCTGACTGATGGGATAATCTCATTCAAATCAGACCCTTTATCACGCTACCATACTGTTCGCTACTAAGGATCTGATGACTGCATTACAGGTCACATCAGACTGACCTTATGATTAGTCAATCATATTTGAGCCTACAAAATTGTTTGCTATTGACAGCTTCACTGTGCATGTCATGTTTCAGTAAAATGCTGGGAGCAGTCTACGCTCAGTATTGAAAGAGACCATGTCTGTAACTTTTAGCTTATAAAACACGAAAGAATTGCGTTGACAATCATAATACACTAGCCATTATTGAATATTTGCTGAAAAAAAAAAAAAGATGGTTTGACAGAATTTAATTGCGGTACAATTATTTTACCGATTCATGGGATTGAACTCACACTACAATGACACTCGTGGGTCACTGTTTGAGTACACTATCAACTGAGCTAAGCGGGCCAGATGTAATATGACTTACTATTTAGGCTATCTAATGTCGTAATAATTTCGGTGAAATACATATTTTCAAAATACACGACAACAGCCATGATTTTCTTCATATCTTGATGTAAAACATGCCATTTAGTGCATTTCTTTGAATTTATTGGTCAGTAACACAGTAACAAAGACTTTATCTTTATTCGGATATTGATCTGTTTTATGTAGATTTTTGTTTGTTCAGTTCACTCGAATATCATTTGTATTGCATATGAAACGCGCGTTATCATTGGAGAATTTAGTTGAGCTTCTCATGAATTAGATGAAAAGGTCGATCTGACATGACCTCAAAGGCACGGTTGTCAGATCCAATAGCGGAGAGTATCAAAGCATAATTAGGATAAGATTTTAATAAGACTGAATAACACTTGGCTAGTGGGAATAATTCCTGGTAGGAAATTATCACTTTCCTGTCCGTCAGAAGTCTCCGTCAATACCAAGTAGAAATTTAGTAATATATAAAATAACCTCTTTGGCAGTATCAGCAAAATGAGTTTGTCCCACGGCCCATGACATCATTACTGAAGGAGAAGCTTGACCTCAAACTGGACTTCAGTTCCAGGAGGACTCAGTCAGCGGGTGCAGTAGAAAGGACGAGTCGACAATCGCAGTTCAGTCCTACTAGTCCAAGAAACTCGCTGGAAAATAAGTCCATGAAATCTGCAGACTCAAAGGTAGGTTATCTAGTAGTGATTATAGTGAATAAACATGCATAATAATTCATTTTTTAATTAAGTACAGAAATTTATGTTTCTGTGAATAGTAGCCCCGGTTTGAAGTTAATTTAATATTAATTTCTTATTTTTAACTTATGAGAAGCAGCTGACATCAAAAAGTTTGACTGGTGAATCAAGAGTTGACGTTGTACGTTTATTTACAACATCACGTCACGCAAACGTCGACTAGATGTGTACATGAAAAAATGCGCTTATAAATTCGGCTAATCGCTAGTTGGTGCTTTAATTAGTCTAATCTACCCAGGCCAATATCTGCAAGTAAGACAGTGAATAGACTGAGGCAAAATAAAAAAATATATTTAAAGGTGACTTAATCCCCGATTCCTCTGTTTTTTCTCCTTTTCTGTGAGAGTGTCTCATACTTATTCACATTCACGTCTTATTTGTGGGATTGGCACACATTAGCTTAAATTCTCTCCTGCTCGTGTGATTATGATATATTATTATAAGGCAGTTTTCATATCTGCCTTAAATTTTCGCCCGAGACTCGTATATCTGCCAGAGAGCTTTAGCTCGAGAGCTGATATAGGTCGAGGGCATAATATGCGGGCAGGTATGAACATTGCCATGTCATAAACTTATTATCACATATTTTCTAAAGATTTTGTTTTGTTAAGCAAAATTCTGAAGAGGATATCATAGCGATACTCTTATCAGGGCTTCTTCCTCTGTTCTAAAAATAGAACAACGTTCAGTAAACTATTTTTGATTCACAGTCATTTAAACTTAGCTTGTCTATGAGTGAAACAAGTTATCCAAAATTTCTGAGAATCTGGTTTATTCGCAGTTCCATCTTTCTTACTTATGACATGAATAGCCTTGCCAGATACACATTCAGTACTTCCAGAAAACAACCCCGACATTCCCCAACCTGTCAGGGAATAATTTTAACTCAAGCATTACATAATTGTTTCCTAGTTTTCCAAGTCGCTGTTTAATAATTTGTATTGTCTAGTACTAGATACAGTGGTGTGTCTATTTTGTTCTTCAATGAGACATCCATTAGAATAGTTCTTAAAGGCATTTGCTGTAGTTTTCCATGCGCAGCTTTTTTGGGCGACTTCTCTTCTAAAACTATTGGATGGATTTTCCTACAAATTTACAGGAATGTTGCTTTTGATGTCTAGTTGTATTTCTTGTATTTTTTTTATTTTTTTGAATTTATTTTTTGAATTTATTTTTTTGAATTTATTTTTTTATTTAAATTTTTTATTTTTTTTATTTTTTGTATTGTCTTTAATTAAATAAAGGCCTATTATTAGATACATAAAATAGGAAAAATGTAGCATTTTGTAAAAATTCCAACAAAATTAAAAAAATTAAGCATAATGGTATGGTTCCAAAAACCAATATTAAATCTCAATATGCATGGTGACCTATACATTTAATTGAATATATTGTCTAAATATATGTTCAAATAAGTGCCTAGGAAGTTTGAACAAATTCTGTTATTAGGAACATAACAAAAAAGGAAAATATACCATTTCTATAAAATTTCATACAAAACTTGGCCTTTTAGCATAGGGGTAGGGTTTCAAATTCGTTTTCTAAACAAGCATGGGGACCTATCATTTTTATTGTACATTTTGTTTTTATATATGTTAAACTATGTGCTTAGAAAGTTTAAAAAAATTCTGTTATGGGAACATAGAAAAAAAAAAGGAAATTGTATCATTATGGGCTAATTTGTGCATAAATTGTGGTAATGGTCTCAACAGATTTTGTAAACAAATATAGGTTTTACATAAAGATGAGCTTTAAATGTTATTGTAATTAAATGTTCTTTATTTTAATACAATTTTAGCAGAATTGTGACCAATGAATAAATGATTAGACTTCAAAAATATCTTATTTAGCTATTTCATGGACTTGTTCAACTTTTTGGACAGATTGACATGACGGTGGCATTACAAATTATTTTTTAAAATTTTAACAAGCATGGTGACCTACCATTATTTTTGCCTTTTCTGTCTACATATATAACAGACTTACTGTACAAAAAGTTTAAAGAAAATCTGTTATGCAGAAAAAACTATAGAAAATGTCTTTAAATGTATTCAGTGAGTGTATCTTGCAATTTTTCGGCCATTTTGTTGAAATTGCTTTGACAGCAATACTGTTGTTAACTTGAGAGTGTGAGGGATGACCCTTCAATGTAATTTGCGAGAGGGCTGATACGGGGGCAAGATATGGAGTTTACTAAATTAGAATAATATCCATATCCTGTCCTCAGTGCAAAACATAGAAATGGTTTTTTTCAGAGATTTGAATGGGCAGAGATGTCCGTATCTTTAGAAAGTATTTTATAATGAGCTGTAAAGTTGTATATTGAATAACTGTCATTTGATTGTTTTCCAGAGTGTTCTAGGACATGATGAAGGAGCTAGAGTTCTAGGACATGATGAAGGAGCTAGAGTTCTAGGACATGATGAAGGAGCTAGAGTTCTAGGACATGATGAAGGAGCTAGAGTTCTAGGACATGACGATGGTACCAATGTTCTGGGACATGATGGGGGTTCAGTTGGAGCACCGTCTACTGAGTGTGTACACTGTGCCATAGCTGCTGCCTTAGCCAAGGATACGGATCAATCTGCAGATGTCAAGGTCAGTTTGTCTGTGTGTGTATGTCTGCAGATGTCAAGGTCAGTGTGTGTGCGTATGTCTGTCTGTCTGTGTCAGCAGATGTTAAGGTGTGTCTGTCTGTATGTCTGTGTGTGTGTCTGCAGATGTCAAGGTCAGTGCGTCTGTGTGTATGTCTATGTTTCTATGTGTCTGTCTGTCTTATATGCATAACTTGTGTAACTGACAAACAAGAAAGTATATTCTCTATGTTCTTGTGCTTCATTTAAAACTACTGGTTAAGTGAGGTGAACGTTTGTGTGTCTGTGCCCATAGTGTGTCCAAATGGCAAAAATAACACAAAAGTCCTTAAGTGAACAAAAGTCACATGAGGTAGTAAAAAGTTCCACAAGGTTGGTCACAAGCCATCCATCACACAAGTAAAGCTATCTGTCCAACAGTCCATTCGTCCGTCTGTCTAAGCAAATATTAGGGGTTTAGGAGCTGCTTTCCTCAGGGTTTAGATGCCTGTCCCTCTGTCTGTCCATCCTTTGGTTAATCAACAGATACCTAGGTCAGTGAGTACATGTTTGTCAGTCTGTGTCAGTTTACAGATGCCAATGTCTGTGTCTTCTGCCTGCCTGCCTGCCTGCCTGCCCGCCTGTCTGTCTGTCTAAAGTAGGGATCCATTAAGTTTGCTAGTTGTTTACTGTGGATGGATGGTATTCTATCTGCTTCGGTCTTTCATAATACCAGTTGGCATACAAAATCATTGACCAGATTATGTCTTATAGCACCTGAGTTTGCAATATATAAAATATGTATATTTTCATGTGTCCGGTAAATTCAACCTTAAACCTTGACATGTGACACACACAGTATTATATACTCACCCGTCACGTCACAAAACAACAATGGATATACCGATCATGAAAAGTAAAATTAAAAGTTCTGTATGAAATATCCCTCCAAACCCTAGCTGCAATAATTATTGCGACTTAGCAAAAAGCAAAAACTGAACATTTAAACCTCTCAATGTAGATCTCTTACTATATAACATATCTCTAAAATAGCTCATGCACACTCATAGGACTGCTTCACATGTTAATTCCCATAGACGACACAATCGCACATATTTTTTGTTTGTTTACAGTTAAAATGTAAATAGGTTTCTTCAAAAACAATGAATAAGTCCAGTGTCAGTGTGTTCTTATTTATAGCACACCTGCATGGTAGGTTGAATGCCTGTATTGCTGGGCCTGTTAATCTATAAATTACAATATTTGTGTTTAGAAATTCATATCTGTATCTATTGTTGACAAGATAAATGTTAAAAGGCCTGAATATGAAAAATATGTGCATCTACACATAAATTCACTTTTATTGCACACATAAATTCACTTTTATCGCACACATGCAAAACCAGGTCAGCCACCCTAAACTCTCATTGTTGGTTGCCAAAGCACCAGAAGTCAGTCGCCCTTAACTCTCATTGTTGGTTGCCAAAGCACCAGAAGTCAGTCGCCCTTAAATCTCATTGTTGGTTGCCAAAGCACCAGAAGTCAGTCGCCCTTAAATCTCATTGTTGGTTGCCAAAGCACCAGAAGTCAGCCGCCCTAACTCTCATTATTGTTGGTTGGCAAAGCACCAGAAGTCAGCTGCCCTAAACTGTCATAGCACCAGAAGTCAGCCGCCCTAAACTCTCATTGTTGGTTGCCAAAGCACCAGAAGTCAGCCGCCCTAACTCTCATTGTTGGTTGGCAAAGCACCAGAAGTCAGCTGCCCTAAACTGTCATAGCACCAGAAGTCAGCCACCCTAAACTCTCATTGTTGGTTGCCAAAGCACCAGAAGTCAGCCGCCCTAAACTCTCATTGTTGGTTGCCAAAGCACCAGAAGTCAGCCGCCCTAAACTCTCATTGTTGGTTGCCAAAGCACCAGAAGTCAATTGCCCTAAACTCTCATTGTTGGTTGCCAAAGCACCAGAAGTCAGCAGCCCTAAACTCTCATTGTTGGTTGCCAAAGCACCAGAAGTCAGCTGCCCTAAACTCTCATTGTTGGTTGCCAAAGCACCAGAAATCCGCCGCCCTAAACTCTCATTGTTGGTTGCCAAAGCACCAGAAGTCAGTCGCCCTAAACTCTCATTGTTGGTTGCCAAAGCACCAGAAGTCAGTCGCCCTAAACTCTCATTGTTGGTTGCCAAAGCACCAGAAGTCAATTGCCCTAAACTCTCATTGTTGGTTGCCAAAGCACCAGAAGTCAGTTGCCCTAAACTCTCATTGTTGGTTGCCAAAGCACCAGAAGTCAATTGCCCTAAACTCTCATTGTTGGTTGCCAAAGCACCAGAAGTCAGCCGCCCTAAACTCTCATTGTTGGTTGCCAAAGCACCAGAAGTCAATTGCCCTAAACTCTCATTGTTGGTTGCCAAAGCACCAGAAGTCAATTGCCCTAAACTCTCATTGTTGGTTGCCAAAGCACCAGAAGTCAGTCGCCCTAAACTCTCATTGTTGGTTGCCAAAGCACCAGAAGTCAATTGCCCTAAACTCTCATTGTTGGTTGCCAAAGCACCAGAAGTCAGTCGCCCTAAACTCTCATTGTTGGTTGCCAAAGCACCAGAAGTCAGTCGCCCTAAACTCTCATTGTTGGTTTCCAAAGCACCAGAAGTCAGCTGCCCTAAACTCTCATTGTTGGTTGCCAAAGCACCAGAAGTCAGTCGCCCTAAACTCTCATTGTTGGTTTCCAAAGCACCAGAAGTCAGCCGCCCTAACGCTCATTGTTGGTTGCCAAAGCATCAGAAATCAGCCGCCCTAAACTCTCATTGTTTGTTGCCAAAGCACCAGAAGTCCGTCGCCCTAAACTCTCATTGTTGGTTGCCAAAGCCGCCCTAAACTCTCATTGTTGGTTGCCAAAGCTGCCCTAAACTCTCATTGTTGGTTGCCAAAGCAATGTAGGGGGTGCGGGCGGGCATATTGTTTACTGCTGCATCCAGATTTACCAGAGTTCGAATCTCTTTGATGGTTAATTGTTTTTAAGATCGATATATCATGCAAAACTACTATGGAATTGAATTGAATTGTGTGTTTAAGGCACACCAACACATGAAACGTTATATGGCACCTAACAGGAATGAATGTGCCAGGCTCATCCTCCATTTACATCAAGATAAAATATGGAGAATGGTCCAAGAACTGTCTTACCTGTAGAACTGCAGAGTTGCTGCAAATTCTATAGTAGACACTCCATTTACGATGGAGCCACGCTGTGTCGTGATAAAGTTTTAAAATATAGCTGTTTATTTTTGACTGCTACATCATGACCAGCATATTGTTAGTAAGTAGTAGTTGTTTTCAAAAGTAATATTATTGTTTCATACTCATTGTCAAACATATGAGGAATACAATTTCAACATTGTCTTAACCTGAACATTTTAGCAGGACATTCCAATAAACATTAGCGGATGGTCAGATGGCAAGTGGTTGGTAAGAATGAAGAATGTGTCTGCTTTGTTGGATTTTCTTTGTATGAATTCCTTCCCAGTTCACATTGCTTTAAAGTTTTCTCCCTTAGAAGTGCTATTTTCAGTATTTATTTGCATAATCTGTCTTCATACGGTTATAAATAGAGGATCTTACCTGAATGCTCATTTAATTATTGAATTTCTTAAACAAATTGACAAGCATGATACAAAAAACATTTTTGCCAATGGGTATGATGAATTCATTAAAAAATTGGCATGAAGATGATATTTTATTATCTCAAAATGCCTGATGCTCATTTAATTATTGACATTAAAAAGAATACTTGTGACTTTTCTAGAAGAATCTAAAATTTGAAAAATGTTCTAATTCATGATAACAATGTTGTATCAATAATTCATGATAACAATGTTGTATCAATAATGTATCAATAATTCATGATAACAATGTTGTATCAATAATTCATGATAACAATATTGTATCAATAATTCATGATAACAATGTTGTATCAGTAATTCATGATAACAATGTCGTATAATTCGTGATAACAATGTTGTATCAGTAATTCATGATAACAATGTTGTATCAGTAATTCATGATAACAATGTTGTATCAATAATTCGTGATAACTATGTTGTATCAATAATTTGTGATAACAATATTGTATCAATAATTCGTGATAACAATGTTGTATCAATAATTCGTGATAACAATGATGTATCAATAATCGTGATAACAATGTTGTATCAATAATTCATGATAACAATGTTGTATCAGTAATTCATGATAACAATGTTGTATCAATAATTCATGATAACAATGATGTATCAATAATTCATGATAACAATGTTGTATCAATAATTCATGATAACAATGTTGTATCAATAATTCATGATAACAATGATGTATCAATAATTCATGATAACAATGTTTTATCAATAATTCATGATAACAATGTTGTATCAATAATTCATGATAACAATGATGTATCAATAATTCATGATAACAAGGTTGTATCAGTAATTCATGATAACAATGTTGTATCAATAATTCATGATAACAATCAAAATAGGTGTTAACACCAGGTAGTTCAGGTCACCATATATTTTGAAAGAAATCTGGTGAAAATTGCCCAGATGCATAACGTAGGATTTCTGTTCAGAATCAGTTTTCATGTTTCAGGCATATTAATTATGTTTTGGCCCTTTAGAATAGAATATATCTTTATTTGTCAATTTTAAGTCAGACCAGTCAGACCCCTGGACCCTCAAGAAAAGCCTGATGTAGCCCCTTTACCCTTTAAGTTTTACAGCTAGTGTTTTACTGAACATATAGAATTGTGTTCTTACACTCACATGTTGTAGGTTATGTTATAAGAACAAAAATTAAAATACACACTAGTTGAATTTCTGCAAATAACATTTATTAATAGATAATACATTTTACAAAATATAAATCACATATAGCTTTTTTACTTGTGAAGTCAGTTTGATATTGCAGTGTATAATTCTGCAGTAAAAAGTGTGGTTTGTTTTAAACTGATTTTTAGCTCTACTAGCCAAGGGCCAGCAGAGCTTATGCGATGGTGTATTGTCCGTCGTCGTCTGTTAACTTTTACCTTGTTAAGACAACAGGGCCTTTATTTTTCATCCGATCTTTACCAAACTTTATCAGATTGTTAATATCAATGAAAGCTCTGACAAGTTTAAAAAACAGCCAGATTGGACCATTTACACCTGGGTAATGGCCCTTGATTTTCTGAAATATGCTATATTTTGGCCTCATTAAGACTATAGGGCCTTCATTTGGCTGGATTTCAGTGAAACTTTTCAGGGATGATCAGTACCAAGCCTAGTTGTACATATCGTCACCTTGTTCCGGTTGAATGGTTTTGGCGGAGTTATGTCCCTTTAAAGGTTTTAATACACAAACTTTGTCCAGACTTGTTCTCCTGAACTCCTGGATTTAAACAAAACTTTTTAGGGCTGATTAGTTCCAGTTCTAGTTGTGCAAATCATCGTCGTGTTCCGGTTGAATGATTCTTGGCAGAGTTATGGCCCTTTAAAATACACAAACTTTGTCTAGACTAGTTCTCCTGAACCCCACCCCAGTTTTCAACTAAACTTTACAGGGATGATCGGCACCAAGCATAGTTGTGCATATCATAGTCACACGGTTCCGGTTTACAGATTTTTGGCAGAGTTATGGCCCTTTAAAGGTTTTTGATACACAAACATTTTCTGGGCTAGTTCTCATCGAAACTCGACAAGGATGATCAGTATCAAGCCTTGTTGTGCATGTCATCGCTATATTCCGGTTGAATGATTTTTGGCAAAGTTATGTCCCCTTAAAGGTTTTAATACACTAACTTCGTACAGGCTAGTTCTCCTGAACCTCCTGCTGGATTTCAACGAAACTTGGCAGGGATGATCAGTACCAAGCCTAGTTGCGTATATCATCGTCATGTTGCGGTTGAATGATATTTGAAAGAGTTATGGCCCCTTATACATAAACTTTAGCTTTAGCCAGTAGAGTGTCCACAGGGCCTCTTGTTATTACTAATATTAAAAACGAGTTTGTTTTGCAATAACCATGTTTTACATACATTCCTAAAACAGAGTGAGATTCCCAGGACAGAGCAATGTGAAATAGCCACACCTTTTAGAAGTGTTTTTTTATGTTTTATTATAATGGATACTATGATATAATTACATGAAGTTAACCATTAACTTCTAAATTTACTGTTTTATTCATGTGAAATTATCAGTAATTTTTTTATCCTTATTTTTACAAATTGCTTTGTTGTTGTCAAACAAAATCACTTTTGTTTTTTCACTCACACAGAATTAATCTTGTGAAGTAAGCCTTGAATATCAATTGAGCACTGTGCATGTCTTATATAAACATTCAAACTTCAAACAGTTCACATCATACCCATCTGCGTACAAATATATTGACCAGATGAAGTCATATAGCACATAGAAGGAAATATGTAAATGGGGTATAATATATATTCATATTGTGCATTCAGGGTTCTCCCATCGGTTAACTTTAGGTTAGCAATGGCCACCGATGGTTACATTTGGTACCAGCGAGGCCACCGATACTACCTCAGGTGTAGATTCGCGGGAAAATTGGTTGCCAATGTTGTACCTATCGGCGAACAAATGGCTAACGACAGTGACTGATGGTAGCCGATGGTTACCGAGAGTGTTTTCGGTAACCAATGGGAGAACCCTGAATGCAGCCACTCTCATCTCTGCATACCTATGGTTTATTTGCTAAGTATTGTGGGTAAATTGTAACAATGTATACTATAGTGTTGTAAGTTCAAATCTTATTTTGATTTTAAAAATGATGATTTGATATTGTCAAACCTGTAATAATAGACAGCTAAAAGGAATAGCAAAATTGGTTTCTTAACACAGGTGACCTCTTCTTACAGATGCATGTGAATACAATTGGGAACTAAAACACTGGTCCCTTAAATCAGGTTTTCTCTTAAACATGTGGTCTCTTAAATCAGGTTGTCTCTTAAAGCAGTGTTCTCTTAAATCAGGTTGTCTCTTAAATCAGTGTTCTCTGAAATCAGGTGGTCTCTTAAACATGTGGTCTCTTAAAACAGGTATTCAGGTGGTCTTTTAAATCAGGTTGTCTCTTAAATCAGATGGTCTCTTAAATCAGGTTGTCTCTTAAATCAGGTGGTCTCTTAAATCAGATGGTCTCTTAAATCAGGTTGTCTCTTAAATCAGGTGGTCTCTCAAATCAGGTTGTCTCTTAAATCAGGTGGTCTCTTAAATCAGGTTGTCTCTTAAATCAGGTGGTCTCTCAAATCAGGTGGTCTCTTAAATCATGTAGTCTCTTAAAGCAGATGGTCTCTTAAATCAGGTGGTCTCTTAAATCAGGTGGTCTCTTAAATCAGGTGGCCTCTTAAATCAGGTTGTCTCTCAAATCAGGTTGTCTCTCAAATCATGTAGTCTCTTAAATCATGTAGTCTCTTAAAGCAGGTGGTCTCTTGAGCAGGTTTGATGGTAGTAGGTCCTGAAATTAATTTCCAAACCACCAAACCACCAAACCAGCATTTAGTCAATAACAAGTTCTGAAAATCATTTATGTCTGAGTGATCTTCCCTTTGACTTTGTCTCTTCCAGTCCATCTTTAAGAATAGTTTTCAGTTCAGGTGATGTGGCATATTGCTCGGCTGTTTTGTTGTCTTCATCCGGTGAATCTCGTTCGATTCCGGACCTGATCAGGAAAGAGCAGATATTAAGATTATCCATTTCCGCAGCATGGTGGAGGGCCGTTCTTTGTTTGTTGTCCCGGCTGTTGATTATTGCATCGTTATGGAGCAGAAAGTTCACAAAACTTAAAGATTGCGCGTGGACAGCATAATGCAAGGGGGTTAATCCATGTAAATCTCGAAAATTTATGTTTGTTCCGGCCTGTACAAGTAGAGTAGCGATATTGAAGCTGTGATTTTCTATTGCCTCATGAAGCGGAGTTCTGTTGCCGATTGTAAGCATGTTTACGTTAGCATGATGTTTGAGCAGCAGTTGAGCTGTCTCCGTAGCAGCGTGCTTTGCCGTTATGTGGAGTGGAGATTTTCGAAAAGTCGTAGAAAGATTGACGTCTGCTCCATTTTCTATCAAAACTCTTCCAATTTGTGCACTATTTATAGCACAAGCCAAATGCAGAGGTGTCCTTCCCATAACTTTTTCCTTTGTATTGACATTAGTTGTGCTTTTTTTCAGAATCATTCTAGTCAAATCCACATAACCGGCCTCAACAGCCAAGTGCAGTGGCGTTACTCCTTGCTTATTTTTAATCGTCACATCAGCACCACGGTGAATCAGGAGTTTAATTATATCCATATTTTTATATTGAAACGCTAAATGCAACAAACTTTGTCCGCTTCCATCTATAGCATTAATGTCTCCGCCTTTCTCTATGAGAAACAGCGTCATCTTAGTACTGCTGCGCAATAATGTCAAATGTAACGGCGTTCTTCCCATCATGTCTTGCGCATTTACTTCAGCTCCCTTCTCCACTAACAGACTGGCCCCTCTTATGTTGTCTCTCAGGACAAGTTTGTGTAAGAGGGAAGTTCCCGATATCTTGGACAGTTTCTCGTTAACATCGGCACCATTGTCAATGAGCATGCGAGCAATAACAAGGTTGTTGTAGAGTAACGCCATGTGCAGCGGGGTCTTGCCGTCATTGTTTCTGGCATTGATATCTACACCCAGGTCCAGAAGTAACTGAGAAATATAAAACAAGTTGACAGATATCAGCAGGTCTTTCAATTATACAAATTCTAGTAAAGACCTACTCAGATTTCTCTGAATTTAGTTATACCCAGTAAACACAAAGTTACATCATTGTTAATAAGAAACTTATAAGGGGTTGCATTGGAAGGACCGGAAGCCTAGTACTGGAAGAGGAGTACTTTGTGGCCTTCTTTATGACTATTATATAATAAATATGATATAAAAATGTTAATAATTGCTTAATATCACAGACATATTAATAAACAGATTAGAAACTTCCTATCTTAACCAATGATCACGTAGCACCTTAACTTTTCCTTCTATCTTCTCTCTCAATTATTCACTGATTTTGATGAGGATACATTCAAAAGATTCATAGTGAATAGAAAAAAGGGATTATAATAATTTTAGTTTATTTTCAAAATAAGAAATTGTATAAAAAGATGTTTAAAGTTAAAAATGTCATCATTTTTCGCTTTTCTCTTAAAAATCAAGGTTTACTTGACATAGTCAAAGTTTCCGTCAAACACCTTTTTTGCTCTAAATGTAAGAGAAAAATACTACCATTGGAAAGAAAATTAAATTTGTGAAGGGATTTGGCATGATTGAAACTTGTATCTATAAAACTCTTCATGATATGTGTGTTTAAGGTTGGGAAATATTTTGTGAAATTTTCACACTGTGCCACGTGAAATTTAGATAATTTTCGTAGTGTTCAATCTATTTGTTTAGGTTTGTGTTAATATGTGATGGTTGAATAAGTTCACGTGCTTAATATGTGATGGTTGAATAAGTACACGTGCTTAATATGTGATGGTTGAATAAGTACACGTGCTTAATATGTGATGGTTGAATAAGTTCACGTGCTTAATATGTGATGGTTGAATAAGTACACGTGCTTAATATGTGATGGTTGAATAAGTTCACATGCTTAATATGTGATGGTTGAATAAGTACACATGCTTAATATGTGATGGTTGAATAAGTACACATGCTTAATATGTGATGGTAGAATAAGTACACATGCTTAATATGTGATGGTTGAATAAGTACATATGCTTAATATGTGATGGCTGAATAAGTACACATGCTGAACATGTGATGGTTGAATAAGTTCACGTGCTTAATATGTGATGGTTGAATAAGTACACGTGCTTAATATGGGATGGTTGAATAAGTTCACGTGCTTAATATGTAATGGTTGAATAAGTACACATGCTTAATATGTGATGGTTGAATAAGTACACATGCTTAATATGTGATGGTTGAATAAGTTCACGTGCTTAATATGTGATGGTTGAATACGTTCACGTGCTTAATATGTGATGGTTGAATAAGTTCACGTGCTTAATATGTGATGATTGAATAAATACACATGCTTAATATGTGATGGTTGAATAAGTACACGTGCTTAATATGCTTAATATGTGATGGTTGAATAAGTACACATGCTTAATATGTGATGGTTGAATAAGTACACGTGCTTAATATGTGATGGTTGAATAAGTACACATGCTTAATATGTGATGGTTGAATAAGTACACATGCTTAATATGTAATGGTTGAATAAGTACACATGCTTAATATGTGATGGTTGAATAAGTACACATGCTTAATATGTGATGGTTGAATAAGTACACATGCTTAATATGTGATGGTTGAATAAGTACACATGCTTAATATGTGATGGTTGAATAAGTACACGTGCTTAATATGTGGTATTTGAATAAGTTCACGTGCTTAATATGTGGTATTTCATTAAGTTCACATGCTTAATATGTGGTATTTCATTAAGTTCACATGCTTAATATGTGGTATTTGAATATAAGTTCACGTGCTTAATATGTGGTATTCGAATAAGTTCTTGTGCCTAATATGTGATATTTGAATAAGTTTACGTGCTTAATATGTGGTATTTGAATAAGTTCGCTTACTCTGGTGACAATCACATTAAAGAAACAAGTTGTTATACAGAACAAGACATGTTCAGATCACTTAAAATTTATATTTATAGATTTGTACTGCATGCAGGTATAAAACTGAACAACGGCAGAGAATAGCACCAAATTGAATGCAGGCTTGGTTTTATTATGGCTATAATAATTCACGCGAAGTGATAAGCATTCTCCCGGTGATATATTTATGATCAGCTATCAGTGAAAACACTTAACGTTTTAAGATTTTGTACACATGGGAAATTATTGATCATTTGATTGGTGTAATGCATTTCTGTCGAGAATCACTATATTTCTGTACTTGATAAACACAAATTAATTGCTTTTCGATTAGTTGTGTTTTCAGGTCTAAATGGTTGACAAAATGTAAGTGTCTGTGCTGTATTGAGTAAGGAGTTAAGTCAATTTTTTACTGAAATGGAGTGAGCACAAATGGCCAGTAATTAGTATTGGTCTATGGGTGTTTTTTTGTTGAAAATAATTCAAAATGGGAACACATTTTGGTCTCAGATAGGTAATGATATGGCATAACTATACATTGTTCTTACCTGAACAAAAATAGTATAAGTAGATTCCTTGGCAATTTATTCACACTTATGGAGAATTAGATTATCCATATTACCTGGCATGGAGGGCTGTGGTCCCATCCTGCACAATATAATAGTACATATTTCCCCACCCACTATTCTTGCCCCACAATATCTAGTACTATTATCTGTAGAACATGTATATGCAGTCATGACAAATCTGCCAGGGCAGGGAGGGCTGTGGTCCCATCCTGTGCTGTAATGGTACATATTTCCCCCACCCCCTATCCCTACCCCACAATATCTATTACCTGCAGTATATGCGGCCGTGACAACTCTGCCATGGCATGGAGGGCTGTGGTCCCATCCTGTACTATAGTGGTACATATTTCCCGCACCCACTATTCTTACCCCACAATATCTAGTACTTTTACCTGTAGTATGTGAGGCCTTGACAATTCTGCCATGGTGTGTAGGGCTGTGGTCCAATCCTGTATGATAATGATACATATTTCCCCCACCCCTTATCCCCTACCCCAAAATATATTTACCTGTAGTATATGCGGTCGTGACAACTCTGCCATGGCATGCAGAGCTGTGGTCCCATCCTGTACTATTATGGTACATATTTCACGCGATTCCTTACTATTCTTCAGAAGTATGCGTACAACGTCTTCCTCCGTGTTGTATTTCACACACTTCACCACTTCCTCTGCCTCCTTCTCTAAAAGGCGGTATCCCCGCATGTCTACGTCATTACACAGAATCGGCAATAGTTCTACCTGGAAATGATATAAGACTGTAAGTGTTAAGATGCTTACAGACCCAGCATGTCTAAGTCACTACTGGAAACCAGCAATTGTTCTACCTGGAAATCATACAGACCATATATTAAGATTCTTACTGTTTTGGATCCTAGCATGTGTATGTCTTTACAGGGAAGCAGCAACAGTTTACTGGAAAGTGATAAAATATTCAAGGAAAAGAAGCCATTGCTGAGAAACGAACCACAGTACTCTTGCTTTCGGGTCGTGTATGCTAACCTTTACATCACCGTGCCATCTGATCTTTGAATGACAATTATGGCCTATATATTATGACATAGCTCTTGCCGAATATTTAATAATCCTGTGTCCTTGTTAGATGCAACAGAGTACTTGTGGAAATTAATGGAAAGTCAAGTAAAAGGCATTAACATGTGTCTCAGTCCGGTGGGGAAAAAATCATTATAACATTATGAATTTACTAAATCCAGTTGAATAAGTATTTTACATGTTGAAAAAGATGAAATACTTGTGTGTACGAACACATAGATATTTTAGAATTGTTTTCTCTCAGCTTATTTTACTTTTTTAGTCTGATTGATAAATACATAATTTCAAAGAAGTATTTTGTTGTGCATTCACCATTCAAGAAAATATAATTACCTCTTTAGACTAAGTGTTGCATTGAATATTTGCATTCTTTGTGAGACCTAGAGATCAGATTGAACACAAAACGGTTTACAAAACATTTATATAAATGTGTAAATGTTCATAGATTCAATGCCATTATTCATCTGCTTTTAAATATCCTAAGTGTATTTGTTTGAATTTTTACTTATATTGAGATGTACATATTTGTCTAAATGATATTAGCAAATTCAAACAAGGTACATATACCATAGTTAATCTCTTAAGTAAAATATACATGCTGTCTCTACAGACAATCTGAGAGATATAATAATAAAGAGGTAAAATTGTAAGCATTAATGATTTTTCCTTTTATATATTCAACAATTACCTCTTTTTAAACCATATGTGGACTGGACTGAAATGAAAACACCCAAAATTAATTCCTTTCGCAAACAAATTATGGGGAAGCGCCTCCATGGCCAGGATAGTAAAGTTGCTGCGTCGAAAACTTTCTCGTCTCTCGCCGCTGCGGGTTCGAAGTCCACTGAGCTCGACTTGTCAAGTAGGAAAGTGTTGATTCTTATGTATGGCGGTAGATATACAGTACTGGTTCTACCCAGAAGAATTGGGGTGGTCTGCCTCTACCACAAACAATTTGACCGTCATACATGGCCTAGCATGTGCTCAAAATGACGAAAATACTATTTAAACTAGTGTTGTTCCAATTAATCGATTTGATCGATCATCGACCAGTTAAGCCTTTAGTTTGATTAATCGATTACAATATTTCATGATCAACTTTACTCGGTTGTTGAAAATGGGGTAAATTATTTCATTCTCTTGTACTAAAATGTTACAATTTTGCAACAAGTACCAGTAATCACATATGATATCTCTAGTGGGTATCACAACTTATACTTCAAATAAATGCTGGTCAGTTTCATTCAGCTGCTTTATACCAGAACATACTTGAAATGTGTTTCTTTTCTTTATTAAAGTCTGAAAAATGATTACTCTTGTGTCATATTTAGCCCCCATTACCAACACTAATTTAAACAAACATATTGGGGGATACATGCGAACAGTCTGAAAGAAGCTCTTAATATACATGGTATCTCTGATATTATAGCTCTTCACAATTCATGTGCATTGAGTATACCAACATTTTCTCTCAGTTATTCTTATTCATTTCCTAAAGTGTGAACTATGTTCAACATATATTTAATGAACAGTTTCTTTGACTTTTATGCTTTAATTGTTTACATATAGTAAAACAAACTTCCTTCTACATTTAGTAAAACAAACTTTGTGTTATTTGATTGAATATATGAATTGAACTTAAGTCGTACAACACTTCCATTTGGCAGGACATATTTTCTCCTGAGGAAGTGTTGATTGTTACGGATTGTGGGAGGTGTACAGTACTGGTTCTACCCAGGAAAAGTGGGTGGTTTGCCTCCACCACAAAAAAAAAATGACCGTCATATAATTATAACATTACATGTGTTGAAAATGACTTAAAACACCATACAAACAAACAAACAAACAAATCTCCACATAATAGCCAAAGCATGGACAATATTAATTCTGAACAAAAATTCAGTGCTTTAAACAGCCTGTTTAAAGCACTTCATATTCATGGTAGGATATAGAGATTACACTGATCATTATTCTTTTTCTGTGATTGATGAATTATTGAAGGTATCACAATGCAGATTAAAGGTTATCAATATTAGCCAATCACTACGGAGAAATCAGATTGCTTAATCATGCAAACAGTGGTTATATCAAGTATTTTGGTATAGAATTTAAAAAGTTTTTGCCAATTTTTATTTAATTTTTTATTTAAATGTCGATATTTTAAGGTAATTTTATGCATTGAACTGTTTTTGATAAATATTATGAAATACGTTTATGTTAATCAATACATTTACTTCAGAGAATTTTCTGATTAAAACATATTTAAAAACTGAATAAAATTGCTGTTTTTCTATATTTATTATAAAGTATGAAACATTTTCATAGAAACTACATAAACTAGCACTTTACATACCAGATAATCCCAACATCGTGGAATCCTTTAACATGTTAACCCATGTCGTTCATACAGATTTAACAGTTCATAAAACGCAATTTTCCTTTTTGGTTCACGGAGCAAGTGCAGTCGAAAATTTATTCATCCGCCTTTTCTAAATTTGATAATTTACATAAAATGTTTAGAATGTTATTCAGGAGATTGCCCGATTATCCATACCCGGTCAATTTATGGTAAACTGATATCTTCTGATCCCAATTTATGAGTTGCTAATGGAAAAAAAAAAAATATTCAATCGATAAAACACTCAATGTACAAAACTGGTATTGATTGCGCACTTTTTTTTTACGCTTCAAAAAGAGTATAGAAATTTTGAAACAGATTAAATGGCTGCCATCAATTATTGGCTGTTAACTTCTCTTTCAAATGCAAAATAAAAAATGAGTTGCTTTAACAATAAATAGGAAAGATGCAAATGTTGATGTGAACATATTTTATTTGATCGAATATGACTTACTGAATGACGTGCTGACTGACTTAATGAGTGAGTGAATTGTTGTTTAAGATCATAATCATAGTTCTGGGGTTATTTTAAGAGCTATCCTTAAAAATCAATAAAGGAAATATGTAAAAGTAGTTGTAAAACATTTTACCTGATTGATTTGATTAATTGATTCATTGATTCATTTATAAATTCATTCATTCATTTGTGGATTCATTTGTTTGTTTGTTCGTTCGTCCATTCGTTCGTTCGTTCTTCATTTCAGTCATTCATTCAGCCATTCATTCTGTCATTCATTCAGTCATTCATTCATTCATTCATTTGTGGATTCATAATTCATTCATTCATTCATTCATGGATTCAGTCATTCATTCATGGATTCAGTTATTCATGGATTCATTCATTCATTCATTCATTCATTCATTGATTCATTCATTCATTCATTCATTCATTCATTCATTCATTCGTGGTTTCAGTCATTCGTGGATTCAGTCATTCAGCCAGTCATGCTTCATCTCCTCTCCCTCTGTGGTTGCTGTCTCAATATGATGTGTTAATAGGACATAAAACCCCATTTCATTTCATTAAGTTAAAACTTTAACATTTCAGACAAAGATTGAAAACTAGTACTGCACTAACAAGTCTGTAGATTGTATTATGATTTTAACCACTCAGATAATGTCATCAATATCATATTGGATTATTAATCCCTGATTTTAACCACTCAGATAATGTCATCAATATCATATTGGATTATTAATCCCGCTGACAGCTGTACCAGTTGTTACGGTTAATGCAGTGGTTAATTCAGACAGGTTTCCAAGCGTTATTGATTCATACAATGTATTTATCAAATCATTATTAAGTTTACTTCGGTGATCAATGTAATTATTAACGTTGTCATGGTGATACTGCTAATTGGGTATTGCGTGGTAAAATCTAAGTCGTCGACTTATGCATAAGTATTAATGACCTATCAAATTATATTGATATGTGTAAATCAATCAATATCTGAAATAAATTCTTGATAATTACCTTGTTATTGAAAAAACAAAACACTATTGAATAATATTGTACAATGAAAATAAAACAAGCTTCTCACAAAATCAGGGTACTTCAAAAGATTGCATTCCAAGACAATGGAATTATAACTGACAGTTTTTATTCTTATCAATTTTATTAATAAATTGAAAGACAAGAAAATAAAATGAAGATTATCAAGCTTTATATAATGGCAGTTCTTACCTCCATGATTTAACCTTATATTAAGATTAACAAGTCATATATTTCTTCTTGTAGAAAATCCACAAATTTGAACACATTTTTTAATAATTTCTTCGATCTAATCCTCAAATTGATTTCGACCCTTTATATTGAAAAGTCAGGATTATGCGTTATTTGACTTGTCTATCAAAATAATAGCTTTTTAGCTTTCCCATGAAATTTGATAAGCATTTTGACATCTGGCGTTTTATCATGCCACCCCATTATATAATCGGAAATCCAAATTGTCCAACCCTAGTTCGGTGACAATACTATACAACTTGTGACCCAACCTCCTTTGTATTATTTGATTAATAATCCAAATTGACTCGCATTTATCCAAAACGGGGTAATTAACCTGATAAGTTAGATACTTACCTCGTATATCCAAACTCATATCATGTTTAAAATGCCCATTTTATCTCACACCCTGTTTGCGATCCGTCAGTTTTGAATTGACTATCAAATGAAAATTTAGGATTCAAGTGTGTCAGATATTGTTCAGACTGTGATATATGGCTAGGAACCCCATACCTATCTGGTGTAAGTCGTATAGTACATTTGTGGCAGAACTTCATAAGTTGAATAAAAGAGCACCGACTTAGTGTGAACATGGAAAGTAATTTGCATGCGATTGGGGATAGTAAATATTTAACAGGCCACAATATTGACAGACTGTACCCATATAATTATACCGCATTCAATATGCGCAAATACTGAAGGTGTTTAAATTATCCAAATATACAACAGTTTGAATGAATTTTACTCTCTCATTTCTGTTTGCATTTTTATGGGTTACCAAGTTTGTTTATAGCTGTGTATTGAATCATTCATCAATATTGACTCGGGTAACTAATTATTTCATTTTTTATTTTCACAAAAGCTTTCTGTTAAGTTAGAGCTCAGTAATATTTCAAAAATATTTTGATAATCTGGAAACCAATACTGTTTTGTTTAATCTGCAGATATATAGTTGGGGAAAATACATTTTTGAATATTTGCTTATTTTGACTTACTATATATACATATAATATATATACATATAAATGCATTAGTATTTGTGATATAATGTTTTAAATTCAGGTTAAATTTAGCAAACTGGTTTTTCTAAAAAAAAAAAGCCTCAAATTAATCCTATAATCATGGATTATATGTTTGTCTCACTTTTTTTAGGTAAAAAAGAAGTATCCTGGCTGTGCTTGGTCAATGTTAGTTTTTTTGCGTTAAAATGTAGGTCTATATGCACCATAGCAACCAAACTTGGTATATAAATGTCCCTTGTGTAGTACACCTGAAAGTGACAACAGTTGCGCATATGACCTAGAGCTTTAGGTCAAAGGTTAAAAAAAAAGTTTGCATCTTTTATGTTAAACTTTTGCATTAAAGTCAATTTCTCAGACACTATATTTCTCTAGAGCAACCAAATTTAAATGAAAATTTTATCTTAGGTAGTACATAGATGTGCATGTGATCTTGACCTCTTCCGGTTAAAGGGCAAATTACTTTGTTACATGCACTAGCTAGAGCAACCGAACTTTGGGCATAGTTGTATCTTGGGTAGTACATCTCAACATGCAAGTGACAATAACCTTCTGGTCAAAGGTCAAATAGCTTACTTTGTGGCATAGTTGTATCTTGGGAAGTACATCTCAACATGCAAGTGACAATAACCTTCTGGTCAAAGGTCAAATAGCTTTGCTTGTGGCATAGTTGTATCTCGGGTAGTACATCTCAACATGCAAGTGACAATAACCTTCCGGTCAAAGGTAAAATAGCTTTGCTTGTGGCATAGTTGTATCTTGGGTAGTACATCTCAACATGCATGTAACAATAACCTTCAGGTCAAAGGTCAAATAGCTTTGCTTGTGGCATAGTTGTATCTTGGGTAGTACATCTCAGCATGCATGTGACAATAACCTTCCGATCAAAGGTCAAATAGCTTTGCTTGTGGCATAGTTATATCTTTGGAAGTACATCTCAACATGCAAGTGACAATAACCTTCCGGTCAAAGGTCAAGTAGCTTTGCTTGTGGCATAGTTGTATCTTGGGAAGTACATCTCAACATGCAAGTGACAATAACCTTCCGGTCAAAGGTCAGATAGCTTTGCTTGTGGCATAGTTGTATCTTGGGAAGTACATCTCAACATGCAAGTGACAATAACCTTCCGGTCAAAGGTCAAATAGCTTTGCTTGTGGCATAGTTATATCTTGGGAAGTACATCTCAACATGCAAGTGACAATAACCTTCCGGTCAAAGGTCAAATAGCTTTACTTGTGGCATAGTTGTATCTTGGGAAGTACATCTGAACATGCAAGTGACAATAACCTTCCGGTCAAAGGTCAAATAGCTTTGCTTGTGGCATAGTTGTATCTTGGGAAGTACATCTGAACATGCAAGTGACAATAACCTTCCGGTCAAAGGTCAAATAGCTTTGCTTGTGGCATAGTTATATCTTGGGAAGTACATCTCAACATGCAAGTGACAATAACCTTCCGGTCAAAGGTCAAATAGCTTTGCTTGTGGCATAGTTGTATCTTGGGAAGTACATCTCAACATGCAAGTGACAATAACCTTCCGGTCAAAGGTAAAATAGCTTTGCTTGTGGCATAGTTGTATCTTGGGAAGTACATCTCAGCATGCGAGTGACAAAAACCTTCCGGTCAAAGGTCAGATAGCTTTGCTTGTGGCATAGTTGTATCTTGGATAGTACATCTCAACATGCAAGTGACAATAACCTTCTGATCAAAGGTCAAATAGCTTTGCTTGTGGCATAGTTGTATCTTGAGAAGTACATCTCAGCATGCGAGTGACAAAAACCTACCCGGTCAAAGGTCAAATAGCTTTGCTTGTGGCATAGTTGTAACTTTGGTAGTACATCTCAACATGCAAGTGACAATAACCTTCCGGTCAAAGGTCAAATAGCTTTGCTTGTGGCATAGTTGTATCTTGGGAAGTACATCTCAACATGCATGTTACAATAACCTTCCGGTCAAAGGTCAAATAGCTTTGCTTGTGGCATAGTTGTATCTTGGGTAGTACATCTCAACATGCAATAACAATAACCTTCCGGTCAAAGGTAAAATAGCTTTGCTTGTGGCATAGTTATATCTCGGGTAGTACATCTCAACATGCAAGTGACAATAACCTTCTGGTCAAAGGTAAAATAGCTTTGCTTGTGGCATAGTTGTATCTCAGGTAGTACATCTCAACATGCAAGTGACAATAACCTTCTGGTCAAAGGTCAAATAGCTTTGCTTGTGGCATAGTTGTATCTCGGGTAGTACATCTCAACATGCAAGTGACAATAACCTTTCGATCAAAGGTCAAATAGCTTTGCTTGTGGCATAGTTGTATCTTGGGAAGTACATCTCAACATGCAAGTGACAATAACCTTCCGGTCAAAGGTCAAATAGCTTTGCTTGTCGCATAGTTGTATCTTGGGAAGTACATCTCAACATGCATGTGACAATAACCTTCCGGTCAAAGGTCAAATAGCTTTGCTTGTGGCATAGTTGTATCTTGGGTAGTACATCTCAACATGCAAGTGACAATAACCTTCCGGTCAAAGGTAAAATAGCTTTGCTTGTGGCATAGTTGTATCTCGGGTAGTACATCTCAACATGCAAGTGACAATAACCTTTCGATCAAAGGTCAAATAGCTTTGCTTGTGGCATAGTTATATCTCGGGTAGTACATCTCAACATGCATGTGACAATAACCTTCCGGTCGAAGGTCAAATAGCTTTGCTTGTGGCATAGTTGTATCTTGGGAAGTATATCTCAACATGCAAGTGACAATAACCTTCTGGTCAAAGGTCAAATAGCTTTGCTTTTGGCATTGTTGTATCTTGGGTAGTATATCTCAACATGCATGTGACAATAACCTTCCGGTCAAAGGTAAAATAGCTTTGCTTGTGGCATAGTTATATCTTGGGAAGTACATCTCAACATGCAAGGGACAATAACCTTCTGGTCAAAGGTCAAATAGCTTTGCTTGTGGCATAGTTGTATCTTGGGTAGTACATCTCAACATGCATGTGACAATAACCTTCTGGTCAAAGGTCAAATAGCTTTGCTTGTGGCATAGTTGTATCTTGGGAAGTACATCTCAACCTGCATGTGACAATAACCTTCTGGTCAAAGGTCAAATAGCTTGCTTGTGGCATAGTTGTATCTTGGATAGTACATCTCAACATGCAAGTGACAATAACCTTCTGGTCAAAGGTCAAATAGCTTTGCTTGTGGCATAGTTGTATCTTGGGAAGTACATTGCATTTGTGCATGTGACATCGCAGTAGTGCATGTGACGTTGATCTTTTGACAATGGTCAAATAATTTTTTTTTTTTTTTAATCTGTCCCTATTCACCTTTGCACTCAACACTCACTCACATACATAGTTTAGGGAAAAAGAAAACATAACCAAATCAGAAATTTATTTTTATAAATCTGTTTAATAATGGTACAGCCTATATATGATAATCTTTTCTTTTCAGAAGTGAAGAGTGAATATTGACACTTGAAGAATGTTCTCAGTCAAAATGAATTATTCACTGCTCTTCTTTATCGAAGAGCTAAATAAAACTCAATGTCTTTTCAATGTATTTATAGTATTTATTTGATTTGTTGAAGAGCTGTTAAACATTTTGAATGGTCAAATTTCTGTCTGTTCCGAATCAATAGAATTAAACTGACTACTTTGGAATTCCAATTTCCACAGAATTTTCTTTATGTACTGTTAATTAAAACGTTTTCCAATATATATATAGGTAATAAAATACGACATTGACTGGTATTTGACAGATTTCATTTGCAGTACATTCAGAGTGTTAAATGAAGTGTTTTATTTTCTATAATTTGAAGAGTCAACTTTACTTTAATACCATATCTTAAAATAAATTGAGTTTATACAAAATCATTAATTTTATCAAATGAATACTTTTTTCAAAATCATTGATCAAAACATGTAGATTAAAACGTGACTTAATCAAATTAGCTTTTATTTGTTGCATATAAGACTAAGCTTATAAAACATGCATTCTTTTAACTTTTGTTTTTGCATGAGTTTTAAAGGGACCAATAATTTGTACATTCTAGATTCCTGACCATGTTCATGAATACTCTTCTCAACAAACGGAGTCAGACAAAAATCCAAGAGACACAACTCAACCAGATCTGCAAAGGTTTGTAGGCATCATATGTATGTAGTGCTACCAGAAGATTCTTTTCTTACATGTCCACTGCCTATCATGACAGAGGGGTTGAATTCCCCCACCCCCCAATACCCCACCCCACCCCTATCATATGTAGTGCTACTAGAATACTAATTTCTTAGATGTCCACTGCCTATCCTGACAGAGGGGTTGAATTTCCCCCCCACCACCAATACCCCACCCAACCCCTATCATATGTAGTGCTACTAGAAGACTAATTTCTTAGATGTCCACTGCTTATCCTGGCAGATGGGTAGAATTCCCTCCCCCACCACTCCCCCCATCATATGTAGTGCTACTAGAAGACTAATTTCTTACATGTCCACTGCCTATCCTGGCAGGGGGGTAGAATCGCCCCAACATCCCCACCCCCTGTCATATGTAATGCTACTAGAAGACTAATTTCTTACATGTCCACTGCCTATCCTGGCAGAGGGGTAAAATCCCCCCAACACTCCCACCTGCTGTTCCCTGAGACATAGTTGTTACTTTTCCCGTGGCGGTGGCCACGTCAGCATTCAAGTTTTGAGGTCAGGTTGTTTTCTCAAGAACTGTATGCACTTCAAACTTTGGTTATATGTGAGTACTACAACTCAACGTGACATAAATAGAGGATCTTACATGAGTTCTTATTCATTATTGAATTTATTAAACGAGTTGGCAATATGATATAACGAATATTAGATTCTAGTTCTTACATAACTTATAATGTCGCATTACGTCAGAAAACGTAAATTAACGTGACGTCCATGACGTCATTAACGTTATGTTATACCACTAGTGGAATATCGAAAATATTGAATGGTGTTATACACTCCCACACCACATGTTATGTGATAATTATTAATACTGCATGGTGGGACATAGATCCTCCAGGTAAAGAGCAGATAACTTAGGAATTTTTACATTCAAGTTTTGCATTTAGGTCACTTTTGTAGTTATGCACTAGAGACTTTAAACCTTGGTTTTAGTTGTATCAATGTGACAGCAAATGTGACTGTCACCTTGACCCTTCAGGCAAAGGGCCGATGATGTAGTAATTATACATTAAAGTTTTGCGTTCAGGTCACTTTTTAAGGCACTGTATTCATAAAGAGGTTTTGAGATAAGAACATATATTTCATGTCTGTGGCTGAAGGGTTTAAGCCCAGGTCACACCTACACGTTCTTGGCTACGTTCTGCCACGTTCTATACCGATCGTCCCCGTTCTAATAGATCGTGGGAGAACGTGTGACTTTTGGCGGGAAACTATGAATCAGTCGATCCCACACGATGAGCCACGACTCTACTAGGTTTTCTGGCGATTAACCGGGTTGTCACTACGTTCATACACGATGTAATGTGAGAATCGATCGTATTGGGTCGTGTCATGAACGTGTGTGCCCACGGCAATGCTACGTTCTGTCAAAATCATGCCCCGATGTACTACGTTGTACTCCACGAACTCTCCCGACCATTCAAGTTCTGTCACGTTTGTTATACGTCCTGATACGTCCTGACACGGTATCACAACGACCTCCCACGTTGCTGACACGATCACACTCGTCCCCAGAAGATTTACCACGTTCTCAGTGTGATGGCCAGCTTTAGAGCAGGGTCAAGTGCTTTTCGATAGAATGTGTCCTGTTTGGAGATGCGATTTCCCAGTCTCATGAGCAGCTCTTGGAACATGACAGGCTCAACTCGTGTAAAGTTTCTAAACGACCTCATGTCCTCTTCTTCCAATTCAGCCACCAGTCTTTTGTGTTGGCCCAGTAGGTTTCTTCGCTGCAGCCATGTTCTAACCCACACAGTCCTTCGTTTTCTTGTTGACATCTCTGGTTCTGATTCAGTATTACCATAGCGATTGATATGTTGTTCTGCAACTGTTGTCTGTGCAGTTGTAACTGCCACTGCAGCAGGTGCCATCTTTTTTGTTGTTTATCATCAGTCTGCACCCTACTGTTACTTCGAGACATATGTGGGCACACAAATATATTCAGGTCATATATACCGTGTGCAAGATAGTCGTGCTGGAACTTAGTAGAACGCAGCAACAACGTAGTAAGAACGTGGTGAAACGTTGTAACACGTGAGTAAATGCGACAAAACGTTTGGATCGTGGCATGATCTTGGTAATAACCTGAGAGATCTTGGCTGGACGTACCTTATTCGTGGTAGGTCTTAGTGAGAACCTGGTAGAACGTGTACATTTACACAATCTATCACGATTCTGGTCGGGTGTTAACGTGGCTGAATGTAGTAGCACCGTAGATAATCCTAGCTCTACCGTGGCTGGTCGTAGTATCGTCGTGATAGAACGTGTCATTACTGTCGCGTTCTACTAAGATCTGCTACGTCCACGCACGATTGCCACCACGTTCTTACTACGGAAGCACTACGACGAGCCCAGAGTTACGACGATCTACTACGCATTCACACGTTCTATTAAAAGTCACACGTTCTGCCACGTCCATTTTGAACGGTTTAAAATGAACGTGTCCACCCCCCGACCTACCACGTGTTGACGAGAGTTGACAGGATCACTCAAGTTCAGCTACGATGCGATTCACGTTCTCTCACGAGTAGCCACGTTCTCTTAGATCGTAGCAGAACGTGTGGCCAGAACGTGTAGGTGTGACCTAGGCTTAACGACATTGCGTTGTAAATCTTCTCGCCTCTCAACGCTGCGAGTTCGAATCCCACTGGGATTTCAACTTGTAAGTGAGAAAGTATTGATTCTTACGGATGGTGGGAGGTTTACAGTACTGGTTCTACTCAGGAAAAGAGGGTGGTCTGCCTCCACCACAAAAAATCGCCCGTCATATATAATCTTACATTTGTTGAACATGATGTAAAGCACCATACAAACAAACAGAATGAATGAATGAATGAATGGTGTTTTACGGCACGTCGACACATAAATAGGTCATATTGTGCGCAAAAATTGATGAAAAATGAAGTATTAATTAAAAATTAATGTAAATATATAAAGATAAAACTATTAAAAAATAAGGGATGATAAGGTGTAATATAAACTATGTATGTAAATCAACGAATGCCCGTCAACGGGTATATAAACAAGTAAATATATATAAAAACACATTATAATGATTTATATAGTCTGATCTCTTTTAGGAAATCTAAAACAAGACTAAAATCTACAGTATCAAATAACTCTTTCATAGTATTAACATTGTAGTACCTTTGACGCATAGGATCAAAGTCTACACATTCCAATAAGATGTGTTTGACCGTTAACGGTGCAAAGCAGGGTATACATTCTGGTAATTGCTCACCTTGTAATAAATATGAATGAGTATAACGTGTATGCCCTATCCTGCACCGGGCTAGGACAACTTCTTCTCGACGAATGGGTCTACTAGAAGAATGCCATTCTCCGAGTAACGGTTTAATTGGATGGAGTTTATTGTTAACTGACAAATCCCAAGCGGTTTGCCAAGAGTTACGAATATATGTGTTAATACAACTTTTAAAATCAGTATAAGGTAATTTGGTATTAGATATATGTAAATCTAATGCTGCCTTAGCAGCACTATCAGCTCTATCATTACCACGTATTCCTACATGGCTTGGAAGCCAGCAGAAAATAATAACACTATCAATTATAAGAGAATTGTACTTTTCTAAAAGTTGAAGCACAACTGGGTTATCATGTTTCATATTACCCAGTGCCTGAAGAGATGAAAGGGAATCAGAAAAGATTACAAAATGGTCATCATCAGATTCCTGAATATAATTTAAGGCAAGTTCAGTTGCCTTAAGTTCAGCTGAAAAGATAGAGGCCTTGTCAGGCAGGCGGCTCTTTATGCTGTGTTTGTGAATAACAGCTGCTGCAGCTACCTTATCTCTATCTTTAGAGCCATCTGTGTAGATATGTTGAAAGTCACTGTATTTCGATTTAATTTCATTAAATTTGCTTTGAAAGACAGTGGGGTCTGTACTGGATTTGTTATTATTACAAAGATCAAAAATAATTGTTGGAGTTTCCAAAGTCCACGGTGGAATTTGTGGTACTTTGTACTTGGCAATCAAATTTAGGTCGATTTCAGTGTCTCTTAATTTTGGTTTAATACGAAGACCAAATGGTCGAATGGCCTTCGGTTTTCGATCAAAAAGAGGTTCACAACTAGGATTAAAAACATTATCGAACAAACAGAATCATAGTATGAATATCATATTCAACAATAATAAACAATTATGGAATTTTTATGAGGACAATACATGGTCGATGGACCGTAGTATAAGTGATATTGACTGAGGTCAAGACTACTTTTACTCAGGTAAGGTCCATAGGACCACACATAGACCATAATTATTATAATATATACTCTATGTCCTCTTATAATAGCACCTGGGTGCTATCAGTGGTCATGTGATGGTATTTGAACCAATCAGAGAAAAGTAATATTGTCACTTATATATCACTTTAATTGCATGCAAATGAAGTAGCAAGCCTGGATGTGATCCTTCTGCATACTTCGATATGAAAATCTGTAGATTTATAATTCTAATACACCCGCACTATAAAGCCTAGTTTGAAATATCTCGTTATATTGAACGATATATCACTGTAATTTTTGCAACGTTAGGAGAATAAGCATTGCGCATTGCGCATTCCGCAATGTAACGTATGCAACGTTAGGAGAGCAAGCAAAGCAATGCGAAAGATTTCAGATGTGTGCGTTATTTTCACATTTTAGGGGTATTAGAATAGAAATAGAACATCGTTTAAGGTGAATTATCTATAATATATCACGGTTTGTCATTCAATTCGGGCTCGTGAAATTATTGTTTACAGTTGAACTCCAAACCGTGATATATTAAACGATAATTCACAGTAAACGATGTTCTATTTCTTAAGTAAATTCCAGGAACTTACATAAAATTTATGTTAAGATTTTCTTTTTTGCAGTGCCAAAGAATCAAATAAAGAAAATGACCAGCCGGAAACCAGTCGAACAGATATGGAAAGTTTGGCACACTCGGATGAAGAACCCGAGCTACAAAACCTTATTACCAGCCGGTCGGAGAAACCGGCTACTGCACCTGATTCACAAGGTGCAGAAACGCAGAAACTGGGAACCAATCTGCAACCAAATGGGCACAAATCTGGCACATTGTTTAATAGCTTACAGATTAATATTCCACAGGTACTTGCACAATTAACTTTTTATATATATTTTTTTTTCATATGACAATCTTGCTTTATTTTCTGATAGCGATTCTATCTCGGCACATGATTTCATAATTTGAATGAAAGGGAAATAACTGAGGCCAATATTATCTTTATTTTTTTTGAAATTTAAATTTGTCATCATATCTCAGAATTGTCTTGAATGAACTAAATGAAACTTCACACATTAATTGATTTTCATTAAAAGAGCTCATAGACACAAGTACCTTAATTCTGTTTTCCCATCAATAAACAACACACACTGACCTCCAACTGCCTTTTGTTAATAGTGGTTTTGAATTACACTAACAACATTGCAGTTTGTTTTGCATGTTTATTCGCATTTAAATTGACCTCTTTACGGTTAATGAACGTAATGTCATTGATGTCATGATATCGCGACAGGTATTGATTGGATATTTAATACCTCTTCAATAACCAATCAGCACCGAGTATTTCTGTTAACCATGTTATATAGATGTTGACCTACCCTATTTTTAAGGGGCCGACCCTAAAACTTTTTTTTTTAATTTTTTTTTCTGATCAGTGATTTATCACAATATATCGAGGTAAACTGACATCACAGAGAAACTTTCAGTTGTATCAAAAAAAAGAAAATCTCAACCGACCTACACTATTGTTTTAGAGCATGCAATAGGAAACACACCTAATTTTTTTTTTGCCTAAGTGATGAACATTACTACATTAAACTACTATTTCAAAATCATCTTTCATCAACATGCTTCATTAACACCAGATGTCAGAGGGAATGAAAAAGATATTCAATGAACCAACTCTGATTTCTTATAGACATGGCAGAAAATCTATGAGATATTTTAATACTGGTGCTTGAGAAATCAAATAAGGTCTTTAGGAGAAAAGAATAAGGACTTGAATTACGCATGTGACAAAATGTACGATTTGCTGCATCGTCTTCACCCACCCACTCTCACGCGAATGCACACACACACACCCCACCCTTACCTTTCTGAGTGATAATATTCTTAACATTTTCAAAATAACTATGTATTTTAACAGTCCAATGAATTCAATTCACTGCCCGGCAGTGGTATGTCTGATGGGAAACTTCATCTCATCTCCCTCTGAGGTCACAATATAACCTAATATGATGTGTAAACTGGATGTAAAATCCCATTTCATTTCGATAAAAAACTGAAATATATAAAACTTACTCGAAAAAGTTGGAGAAAAAAATTGCATTGTTTAACTGGGCAAAGAGTCCATGGCTTAGAATTATTTTGGAATCCTGTGCATCCCCAGATTTTTTATATCAAGGCAGATGTTAAAAAACAAACAAAAACTAGAGTTGTCTCAAAATGTCTCCCTGCACTGTACAGCCTTGTTAAGATATGTGTGATAGTGGATAGGGCCGTATTTGGATAATATAAAGGACTCGGTATATAAAGTCTGAACACAACAAAGATTTAAAGACATCTCACCACAGGCAGTCAGATCTTGAAGTTTTATGATATTAGTTCTAGGGAAGAAGAGTACATGGGAACAATGTTTTTCATGATACAGTCAATGTGACCTTGACCTTTGACCTACTGACCTCAAACTCAGTTCTCCCCAATGGCAGTCAGCCATGAAGTATCATGAGATTTGCTTCATTGGAAGAGGAGTTACAGCGCATACAAGAATTTTAGCTTGACTGATCAAAGATCAGCAGAGCTTATGCCATGGTGCGTTGTCCGTCCGTCCGTCCGTCCGTCCATAAACTTTTTTTGCGACGACTACTCCTCTGAAACTACTTGACGGATTTTCATGAAACTTCACAGGAATGTTGCTCTTGATGTCAAGTCGATCCTAGCAAACATTTAGGTATGCCAGAAGTTCAAGATGGTCGCCACGGCTAAACATAGATTTTAAAAATGTGGTTTTGTGGCGACTTCTTCTCAAAAACCATAAGTGATATTGATTTGGAACCTTTACCAGTCATTTTGACTGGCTCGACATGTAGTTGGTCCTAACCAAAGTTCATTTTGATTGGATGTCAAACATAGCCGCCAGCGGACATCTTTGTTTACATAGAATTATATAGGAAAAACTTGTGGCAACTACGCCTCTGAAACTACTTGATGAAATTTCATGAAACTTGACAGGAATGTTGCTCTTGATGCCTAGTTGATCCTAGCAAAAATTCAGGTCAGTAAGAAATTCAAGATGGCCACCACTGCTAAAAATAGATTTTAAAAATGCGATTTTGTGGCGACTACTTCTCAAAAACCATAAGTGATATTGATTTGGAACCTTAACCAAAATGACTGGCTCGACATAAAGTTGGTCCTAATTTTTGTGGCGACTACTTCTCAAAAACTGTAGGTGATATTGATTTGGAACCTTAACCTTTACCAAAATGTCTACCACGACATGTAGTTGGTCTTAACCAAAGTTCATTTTGATTGGATGTCAAACATGGCCGCCAGCGGACATCTTTGTTTACATAGAATTATATAGGAAAAACTTGTGGCAACTACTCCTCTGAAACTACTTGATGGAATTTCATGGAACTTGACAGGAATGTTGCTCTTGATGCCTAGTTGATCCTAGCAAAAATTCAGGTCAGTAAGAAATTCAAGATGGCCACCACTGCTAAAAATAAATTTTAAAAATGCGACTTCGTGGCGACTACTTCTCACAAATCGTAAGTGATATTTATGAATATGGATCATTCCATTTATGTTACAAAAGGGTGATTTGCAGAAATTACTGTTGAGCAGCAAATATACTAATAGGCTATGGTTGATGCTGTAAGGGATTTAATTGATATAGCTTTATAATTAAAATTTGTGGTAGCATTATGACATTTTTATAAGCTGGAGAAAGATGTATTCTTTAGACTAGGATCAAATTGAATAAGATTATAATGTTGGATAGGTAATGTTGCATAATAAATTATATTATGTTTAGGAATATAGGAATGTTGCTCTTCATGTCTAGTTGGTCCCAAGTAAAAATCAGTTTGGTCTAAAATTCAAGATGGCTGCCATGGCTAAAAATAAATTGTATATACAATTTTATGGCTACTTCTCTAAAACCATAAGTGGTTTTTGTTTGATACCTTTACCAAAATGACTTTCATAAAACTTAATGGAATTAGTCCCATGTAAAAATCAGTTTGGCCGGAAATTCAAGATGGCTGCCATAACTTAAATACAAGTTTGTGGCAACTACTTCTCAAGAATCATAAGTGGTATTGATCTGAAACCTTTACTAAAATGACTGACATGACATGTGGTTGTTCCTAAACAAAATTAATTCTGATTCCATGTCAAACATGGCTGCCAGCGACCATCTTTTTTTACATAGAGCGATATAGGAAAAACTTGTGACGACTACTTTTCTGAAAATGTTGGTCTTATTTCCATAAAACTTCACAGGTTCCCATGGCTGATCTAGCTATCAAAATCTATTAGTAGAGCTTCAAGGTCATTGACCTCTTGTTCATTATGGTGTCAGAGTGACTTTGACCTTTGCCCACCTACCGACCTCACCCCAGGCAGTTAACCCATAAAATTTTATGAGATTTACTTCTGGTAAATAGGAGTTACAGTGTGGACAAGGTGTTTCATTATTTGGTCATAGTGACCTTGACCTTTGACCTACTGACCTCAAAATCAAAAGGGCCATCCTCACGCCACAGGCAGTCCACCCATGAAGTTTCATGAGTTTTGCTGTATGGGGAAGAGTAGTACCAGTGCGGATAAGGTGTTCCATTATCCAATCATGGTGACCTTGACCTTTGATCTTGTGACCTCATAATTAGTTTAGGTCATCCTCTTGCCACAGGCAGTCCACTCATGCAATTTTATAATATTTGTTTCATTTTCTGCAAACTTGTTTTAAACGTTTCCAAGATAGATGTTGTTATTTTCTGAAAATATATCCCAGTGTTTAGTGCCGGAGCCTTCAGGGTCTTCGGGGTCTTCTACCACTTGAATTAGGTATCAGTTTTAGGGATACAGTATAAAAATTATGATCTGCGCATGTGCATAGAACTGGTTCTAACTGGTTTTCATGGTAAATTTCAGGGATACAGTCTACAATTATGTTCTGCACAATAAGCATAGAACTTGCATAGAACTCGTTCTAACTTGCATCACTGATTAATGATTGATGTTAAACCTTATTAAAGAGACACACGGCAATCTTGATAATGTTAAAACTCCTGGCGTCCCATTGTTATACATAACTTGGATTTGTTCAATAATTAATAATAATTATTAGAAGATTACAAAGGAAATTGTTTTACATATAAATAAGTTCTGTCTTTGTGTACAGCTATGCATCTACTTTTGGTGAGAACACCACAACGAATACATCAAATTTAAATTAAGGACAAATATTTGGATATTGAGGTTAATGTCCGAATAAACCGCTTTATTTTCACCTACTCTATATAATATCTTAACATCTCGGAAATTTGTTACTAATAACCAGATGTGAAAGTAATGAATATATTGCACCAAAAACATACTTTAACCTACTTTTGAATAAGACATAAATGAAAACTCAACAATTTATTTAATTGTATGCAAGCAGGTTTACAGTAAAAAAAATAATCCTGGGACGTTAATTTTAATGCTTGATAAAAACTTCAAGATTGCCATATGTCCCTTTAAAGTATATAGTTTATATTTGTGACAATATTACTGTAATTTCTCATTAAATGTATTTGTAAGATTCTTTCAATATCATAACAATTCTACATAAAAATATTTTCCTAACATGTAGACACTGTTCGTTTTCTTATCATATTCATTCCCCTTCCTGTTTTCTTATGTAACTGTTCTGACCGGCTTGTGATACTTTGTATCACTGTTTTCTTGTATCGCTATGTTATTGCGTTTATAGGTAGAGCTAATGGAAAGTGCTGACAACCAAGATGGGAAAGATACCAGGAAAGGCAAGGTACCAGTCATTATGGGGAGACAATCACAGATGTCCAGCAGAGCAAGCATCAAAACTGGGTAGAGTTACCTCCCTTTTGTTATATTATATAACTGTAACCTCATTAATGTAACACCAGGTATTTTCTCATAGTTGGACCTACAGTCTTCTACTTTGGTTCAGTTAGCAGGCTGCACAACATTTAAGTTTTCTTGTGAATTGTAAACTATCAATTAGTAAATTAATTTAAAGATTGAACTTTTAAACTGCTACCAATTATAGCATTTTCAAATGATGAGCAACTAACAGAGATTCAGACAAAGAGAATTTTATAAATGCTTGAGGTCGCAGTTTTATCAATAAATGTGTATGTGAACATGCTATGTAAAGATGAAGTTAGTTTATTATTTATAAGACTCATTATCATATTTACTTATGAGAAGAGTTATGGACATAATTGATTTAACGGAAAGAGTTTATTTGGACGGGTTACAGGTAATGTTGACAAAACTCCACCCAAGAGCTAGTACACTTAAGGTTTGAACCTTAACTATATTTTAACGGTATCTTTGTTTCAGTACTTCTATTTGAAGAGTGTTTGTGTCCTTAGAATTTATTCAGTTTTGAAATTTCAAACGGAAATAATGTTTTTGAAGTAAAAATGTAATATATTTAGTCCTTAATGTTGACTAGCTGGTGAAGTATGGAATTTATATTTTAAAAGTATATGAAGTTGTAAAATATTTAATATAAAAAAATGTCTGACTCTAAAGAAATGCATCAGTTACAGTGGATAAATATTCATGCTGGGTACGTTTTATTTGATATTTTTTATATATGTTTGAGGTAGGACACACGTGACATGAACTTTATACTGATACCCACGTCTGTCTATATGTCTGTCTCCATATGTACAGTACAACACACAAACATATGTAAAACTAAATCTGGTGTGTCCTTTCTTTGCGCTCGAATGTTGTAAAACATTGTAGGCCTATTACTCTTAGTGAGAACATAATCTTAATTGCTCACATGGATTTTGAAGGAGGTTTTCCCTTGTTCGATTCTGTACTGACCATATGGCATTTTTATCTTATGGACACATTTTAGTGGTTGGATTAATGGAGATAATTCTTTGGATCTCCTATGTTAATTGCAGATCATGTATAAGAATCATGTAACGACCAAATGTGAATTTCAACAGAATATTTTCCTTGTTCAGTACTGTCTGTATGTGAGGACTATGGACGTGTCTCGATGTTTGGATTATTAAGGATATTTAAGTCTTCCGAATAGTTATTTTCAGATACTGTACAAGAATCACATAATGCCCAAATGTGCCCTAAGGTCTCTGTATTGTTGGGTGGTGAAATAATATTTACCTTAAAAACTTAAAACCAATATGAATTCAGTGACAATGTACATTGTATCACAAGTTCATTATGGGTTATATTTATGGTCAAACAGTTTAAATTCCCAGCAGTCTTTTTGCCGCTGACCTTTCCATGGCAGTATTCCAGTTTTTATTTTGTGACATACTTTGCTTCTATTTATTACAGTGGCATGTCATCATGATAATTCAGTCGCGATATTATTTTCAGCTATTAAGACGTCTTTTAAGCCTCTTATATGTGTCGACTTGAAAGAAAATCTACTCCAAAAAGTATCGCGACAAACATTTTTGCTAACTTGCCGTAAAGTCGTGATAATAATATAAAGTGGCAGACACGTTTGTTATAAAAAAAATGTCTTTGGAATTCCCTGTTTTTAGCTCAAGCTAGTTGCGAATTTCTTGGCCGTGTTCCAGTTGAATGAATTTTGGCCCCTTAAAGATTGTAATAAACTAACTTTGTCTGGGCTAGTTTTCCTGAATCTCTGGCCGGATTTCAGCGAATCTTGGCAGGGATGATCAGTACCAAGCCTAGTTGCATATTTCTTTGCCATTTTCTGGTTGAATGATTTTTGACAGACTTATGGCCCCTTATACATCAGCTTTATCTTTAGCCAGTAGAGCGTCCACAAAGCCCTCTTGGGCCTCTTATTTCCTTCTTATGATAATGATGGGGATATTTTAAATAACAGATAAACTGTGTACCATAAATAATCTAGCATGATACTTACGAGCATTATTGTGACTTTGCGTCAAGGTAGCAAAGATATTTGTCGTGATACTTATCTAGATGTTTTTCTTATAAATAACATTTAGGGGCTTAAAGGTCGTCTTAGTTTCTGAAATTACTAACAGGACTAAATTATCGCGAAGGTAGCTACATGCCATCATAATTTTTATCATTTGTATTTGTTGTTTGTTTTGAATGCATATTTTTGGAAGAGTTCTGTGAATGGTACATCATTTCCTGTTGGAATTTTGCATCCACTGGTACTTTTATATGACAACCTCTTACACAGCTAACAGAGACCTTGGTTCTAGAATACTTTTTAAAAAAATAATTGTAAAAGATTATTTCATTCTCTGTTTCAGAAACCTTTCTGTGCAGGGTCCGGGTAAAAATCGTCCATTCAGTGCACTTGATGCATACCGCTATATTCTCGATCATCCACGTAAGCCTGAAAATATCTATAACACGTCGTATCAGCAGCAGCGAACTGAGGCCTGGAGACAATCTGCTACTACTACCACTACTACTACCTCTGCTTCTACTCCTCATACACGTAATATAGCTTGTAGTTTGTGTCGGGGGTCAGCAGAGGTCAATACTCCCAGCATTCAGAGCTGCAACATTGGCAGCCATTGAAAAAAAAAGAAGGAATTTTGAAGGGGAATTTATTTGCCTTGCCTTTACTGTCTGAAACTGCTTTGTGTACTTTTAGCCTGAAATGATTCTCATCTAAAAAAATTATATTTTATAAAGCTTTTGAATTTAAAATAAATAATGGGGAAACCTTTGGAAACAAGAACCAAGTTGAGATAATAAACATAATTTTTAATATTATTATGACAAATAAACACACTGGAATTATAGAATGTACCAACATTATTCAAGCTAGAAGATAGACATAGCAGAGCCATGCCTGTAGCCCGACTTCTGGTTGTATTTAGAAACAAGTGAAGCATCAGTAGTGGTGCGAACGCCTGACTGCAAAATGAACATTTTAATTGAAAAATCTAAGTAAAAAGTGGGGATAATTCGGGTAAAATACATGACAGAGTTATGGTTCTTGTCTTATAACGTCATATAACGTTGTATAATGATAATGAACATGTGTGCCAAGTTTCAAATCTTTACGACAATTCAGTTTTGAGAAATGAGGAAAAACAAAAACTTTAACCAAGTTAATTGAGCGTTATCTGTATTCCAAATAAAATGTATTAGTGTATCACACTTTTGATTAATAATTTATAAAACTTAAATGATTGCAAATAATTTTTAGCTCTACTGGCCAAGGGCCAGCAGAGATTATTGGATGGTGTGTTGTCCATCGTCCGTCTGTCCGTCTTCTGTTAACTTTTACCTCGTTAAGATGATAGGGACTTCATTTTTCATCCGATCTTTACCAAACTTTAACAGATTGTTAATAGCCTGATCGGACCAGTAACAGCGGAGTTATGGCCCTTGATTTAGTTAAAAATACTATATTTTGCCTCGTTAAGATGACAGGGCCTTCATTTTTCATCCGATCTTTACCAAACTTTACCAGATTGTTCATATCAATGAAATCTCAGTCAAGTTTAAAATCCAGCCGGATTGGACCAGTAACAGCAGAGTTATGGCAGGGGTGTAAAATATTTTCAAGGGCTACCTACTTGACCTGTAGGTCTACCAGTTGAAAAAAGTCACTCGACCTTACCAACTTTTAAGTTGACCTTATACTTTTTCATAATATCAAAGGATTTTATGTATAAAAAGTGTTAATATATTGACTATTAGTACTGTTTACTACTTTTTAAACTACATGTATATTTCATTTAACAGTTTACAGAACTTGTGTATACTTTTGTTCAATTGTAGACTAACTGTATAAAACCATTTTATTAATTAAATAATCTTTTTTAATTGAAATATGTTTTTATTAGTGGTCCATATAAAAGACTGCATGGTTTTATGATTCTAAATTTGAAAGTTAGTTTTGCAGAGTTGTTTATTTCCTGTATTTTTTACCATTCTACTAAGTAGCACCTATGTTTTACTATTAAAGGAATGAAAAAGTATAACGTTTTGTCAATGGTGCATATGGCAGACTTGATAAATCTCCCTTTTACCTCTCTTTGCCTTTTTGTTCTATCATATACAGCTTGTTGCTGCTTACGTTTTTCTACCAGTTGTTTTGAACGAGTCTCATCGTCGCCCGATGTTTTTTTCCTCAAACTAGCGATCTAATATCTCGTTGTTTTGGTTGAGAGTCGAACGAGTCGCCTTGTTTTTTGACATTTTTACGGGAAAATCAACGGTGTATACATAAATATTTCACACGCTGACTCATATATGACGTAAACATAAATATTCATGCGCACCTGCCAGATTGGTTTAAGTGAAGTGTATTCAGTAAACTTTCGATGTTAACATTACGATAATACAGTTCTGTTAACCTTGTTACCAATACGAGCTTGTTTTGAAACTGAAAAGATCGATCTTTTTTTCTTCACCATAATAAAACTGATCGACCGATCGGTCTAGTATTTAAGATTCTTGACTCGTGACGTTCTGGTCGCCATGGTGAGCGGTCGAGTGATATTTTACACTCCTGTATGGCCCTTGATTTATTTAAAAATGCTATATTTTGCATCGTTAAGATGATAGGGCCTTTATTTTTCATCCAATCATTACCAATCTTTACTCGATTTTTTGGTGGAGTTATAGCCCTTTAAAGGTTCTGGATACACAAACATTTTCCTGGCTAGTTCTCCTGAACCCCTGGCTGGATTTCAACGAAACTTGTCAGGGATGATCAGTACCAAGCCTAGTTGCATACATGTATGTCATCTTCATGTTCCGGTTGATTGATATTTGAAAGATTTACACATACATAATTTATACATAAATTTTATCTTTAGCCAGTAGAGCGTTCTCAGGCCCTCTTGGGCCTCTTGTTTAAAGTGTGTGACAATGAAATTGATTATGCGGGAGTATTGACCTCAATCGGAACATACTAATAAATGAAATTTCGTTTATGCTTATGAAATTTCCATTTTTTGCAAGTTGTTTGTTAATTACTTTTTCTTTCAGCTTATTAAAAACGAAAAAATGGATGAATGGTATTATAACATTTCCGCCATTTTAAGATGGAATGGTTTTAATCGCCTTTTCAGATCAGTTTGATATGGTAGTGTTTGGGTTGAAAAAAGGTAGTCATAATTAGTAAAATGTAGAAATATGTAATGGTAGTTGGATATTATGCATTAACTATGGCTGAATCACGAGAGCATTAGCAGAAGTTAGAGCTTATGAAGTTTTGAAATTCTCCCAGCTGTGTAGTTTCTGGGGACCCTAAATCCCATTGTTCAAAATAAAGGTATTTATTGAATATTCATTCATTTAAGTAAAGAGGTAATTTTCTAGAAATCTCGTATTTTGTATTGCCAGACTTTGAAGTTGTAAATGGGTTTGGAATTCCCCCAAATGGTTTGGATGGGTTGAAAATTACCCCACCGACTGAAGACAATGCAAGCTGGGAGGCAGAGTCCGTCTTCAGTGACAACCAGAGTGACAGTGTCGTGGAAGCCCAAGAGATTATCGCCCTGTCCGATTTTTACTGTAATATGGCATGCATGTCTTGTTATCCCTGTTATTATCCCCGCTCCCTAACCCCGCCTGTTTTTTTTTAAAATTAAATTTCAATTTGTCTCAATTTTATTGATCACTTCGAGGTGTCAGTGCAAAATTGTTGTACATATAAATAAAGAAGGAAATACAATAGTTTTGTACTGACCCTCGACTTGCAGCACAACCACTTAATTATATTCAAGTTATTGATACCTGTAAGATCGTTCAGCTGCCAACACTTTTGTTTAAAAAAAAAATTTAATAATACAATCCCTATAAACCGGTGCTGATAATTTCACTTTGTTGTTTATCCCAAATCACTAATTATGTCACCTGTAACTGGCGACGCAAACTTTCATATCTTTGCGGCCTATTATAGTTGGAAGAGTCTCATATCGGTTTTGTTAATGTGACTGAGTGCACTTTACCAAGGACCCGGAATTACCTGATGATTTAGGTTATATAGTTGTTTATTACCCTCTCACCTCCTCCCTGTTTACCCAGGCTTGTTTATGTTTGTAATCAATAATGAAATATTAACAATACGGTGAAAATGCTGCTGAAATATACATTTTTTAACACATTAAAATTCATTTGATAATATACATTGTTTTGGGAACAGTTTTGAAGGTAGCTTCATTTGTATCTGCTTAGAGCGCATTTTCAATTTTGCCTTTGTCAGTTTTGCTTTTGTAATTTTCTAGAATGGAAAAGAGAGGAGTTTTCTTTTTGTTAGGATTATATATTTATAAGACTGACACTTTTTCAGTATGCTTCATCAGGAATAGCTGTAGAAAGGAATATTTGCTTTTTCAGAGAAAGTATTTTAGGTGTCATTGCATGCGCGGGTGACATTTGATATGGGTCACTTTGTTATCATCTCAGTGGCATTAAAAGTCACACTTTGTTAAAATTTCTTTTTTTTATGCCCCACCGCGAGAGTGGAATGGACATATAGTGTTGACATTTGTCCATCCGTTCGTAGGTAGATCCTTCGAAAAAGATTTACATTCAAGTTTTTGTCAAGTCAATTTTTATGTGACTCACAGTGGGTCATCTGTGTCTCAAGGACACATTTTCTAGTTTGTTAATTGGCATAACTTGTTAGACGGCTTAACTTGTTAATTGGCGTAATTTGTTAATTTGTCATCTGTGAATATTTTGGTCGAACTTGGTAGGTGTTAATTTTACTCAGAGGTAGAAATTAACTTTGTCATGCACTAGCAAACACCATTACTATGAAATTGTGTACGTTATTTTGCCAGAGCTATTTTTTGCAAAAAAAACATTGTTTTTCATTTGGCCATGTTAGCAGCTGACAAAAATTTGGTGGACAGTATCCTTGATTACCATTATTTTGTACGTAAACAACGGTGCGCGAGATTGATAAAATGCCACAAAGCCGGCCTTATGCGCTAAAAATAGAAGCTCATTGATGTGTTGATGTTGTCGAACAACTTCTAAAACAACCCAGAGTAGCATTTGTTTCAACATTTAGTTATTATTTTATCCTTGGAAACCCGTGAAGTCGTACATTTAAGCAATTTTCTTAACTTGAAAGCAGCTCGCAAAAATGTGCCAAATGCGAGTTGCGAATGCTAAATTCGAGCCCCATTACTACCTGAAAAATCACCATGAGCTTGATTATCTGTGTGGGAAAATATCTGTTTCATCAAGATGTACACACGTGCCAAGAAACGCTCAATTTTAGTATCGCTTATGTACATTTTTGCTGTTTTGTGCCTATTATAGATGGATGGAATGCCAATTTTGTGTGTTCTTATATTTGGGTGATTTTCTTGACATATTTATACTATTTATAAATTAGAATAGATTGTTTGAATACGTTAAATTTGACTTTTTATTTAGAGAATCTAGGAGATTGTTTTTTAACTAGACAATGCATACTTTAACATCATCACGTATTAGGGCAAGATTGCTGCACTTTCTTTGCATGTTTTGGGTGTTTTAAAATGTTGGTATTTTTTAGACTTTGCAGTGCTGTTACTATGGTATTAGGTACATGTACACATTCGGATGCAGTTAAACAATAACTGAAAAACACCCGTATAATTATAATATGTGATAAACACCCGTATAATTATAATATGTGATAAACACCCGTATTATTATAATATGTGATAATAATCACTAGTGTAATAATTACACATTATAGTGTTGACGTATTAAACGTGTAATATCAGGTGTTATTGTATATTCCTATACTGCACCATACTTGACTATATGTTATTAATAACGTCTAATATCAGGTGTTACTGTATATTTCTATACTGCACCATACCTGGCTATATGTTATTGATGATGTGATTTCATACTGGCCCATCTTTTCGTCCAAGAACTGTTGTATACTCAGCAAATATAAAATGTACCCACTTTGTTTTCCTGCAAAATCTGAGACTGTAAGAAAGAACTAACAATTGCAGCATGATTTTATTTTTATAACATATTTGATGTTCACACAAAATTACCAAATGCTTAAAAAATCAAACTTTAAAAACATAGGTGTGAAAACGAAATTAACAAAACTTAAAAAATAATAAGATTAGCGACAATAGTAAGATTTGGAGGTCTAAGCCCATTCAAATACACAGAAAAATGTTCAAAACCTCGCTAATATCTCGTGTCCACCGTTACACCGAATACACTCAAAAATGCAATGTTGCATGCTTCTGACGTAACGACTGAAGAAGCATCAAGCATATTTGGGACGTCGTGTACATCAGGATGACCTTATCCAAAGTGTTCAGGACCTTGCAGCAGCACTTGTCCGCGAATGGAAGGCATTAGCTCTAGAATTCATCAGTCGTTACTTCCGAAGCATGCGACGTCACATTCTTGCATGTATTCGGTGTTACGGTGGACAAATGAGATATTAGCGAGGTTTTGAATATGTTTCTGTGTATTTGAATCGACTTAGACTGCTGAATCAGTGCTATTGTCGTTACCTTTACATTTGTTAAATTTTGTTAATTTTGTTTTCACACCTATGTTTTTAAACAGTAATTTTTTTTTTATTATTCGGTATATTTCGATGAAATTTTGTGTAAACATCAAACAAAGATGTAATTAAAAGAAAATCATGCTACAATTATTAGTTCTTTCTTACTGTCTCAGATTTTGCAGGAAAACAAAGTGGATACTTTTTATTTTTGCTGAGTATACATACTTGAGGCCAAGGTTGAGAGTCAATATCACAAATTGAGGATTTATAACTGGGTCAGTATAAAATCACTTGAGTAATCACTTCTACTTTACCATATGGCAACATTATAATAGTTAATAAGAAGCATTGATAAGCAAACAATAAGATATCTGTTTGCGTCATGTTTCCCAAATAAATATGGATAATGCCCACTGTTGGTCTTGGACCAGTTGGGACTTTATATGACTAAAATCTTTACATAGGTAACAGCGGATTAAGTTAATAATGGCCTATACTGAATGTCTTCCATACTGCACACAGAAAGGAGAGCCTAATACCATGCCACAACTACTTTCCACTTTTATACCATGCCCAAACTGCTGCCCAAACTACTGCCCAAACTACTTTCCCAATCTATACCATGCACAATTCAACTACTTTCCCACTTTATACAAAACTCAAAGTACTTTCCCAATTAAACCATGCTCAAACTACTTTCCCAATTACCACACTATCCAAACTACTTTCCCCATTTGCACCAATATTGAAACAACAGCAAAATTAATGTCGTCCTTCAGATGATTTTTTTCATGAACTTTCTTTGAAAGTCAAATAAATTGTATGAACGTAATAAAAATAACTTACATTTTGGTATTTAATAAAATCAAAAAGTAATATCATTATTATCAAAATATAAAAAAGTAATATTATTATCAAACTTGTAAACAATTGTTACATCGGTAATTATGCTATTCATATACAGTACATATTCTTATTATCATCACAATATTATGGCCATAAGTTATTTTGAAGTTAGTTAATTTTAATAATACTGCAGAAGACTATTCTGAAAATACTACTCTCTTTTTTTCAAACACACTTTTTAACAGGATCAGTCATTTTCTTTTTGATAATTCCTAAATATTCATGTTTTAATTTTAATAGCAAGGCAAGGTACGCCTCCTCCACAAAGACCCTCCTCCCCTGAAAGCAAGAACCGCCCCGGCTCCTCCTTCTCTGTGAAGAAGGCTAATGATTGGCTTGCTGGAGGTCGTGACCTGTATTGGGAGTCCATACAAAAACGTCCCAGGTCAGGCCATGTGCCAGGGTGGAAGGATGGACTTCCTGATAGCATGAAACGTCCAAGGTCAGCAGTGGCAACAAGAACATTAAACAGGTAAATTAGTTTTATGTTTCCATAATGTTTAAATTAAGCTAGGAACAATTGTACATAGTCGGCCAATCTCCTCATTCTTTGGGATTATGCCTGGTATGTATTGGTACGGACTGCTATGTTCTAAATCTTGGAAATCCCCTCATTCTTTGGGATCATGCCGGGTATGTATTTGTACAGACTACCTTGTTCTAAATCTTGAAATTTTGTTAGCTGGAAGTCAATGGGGCAGAAAATAGTGCACCATTGCTATATAAACCATATTGTTTATATTGCTTTTAGCCAAATGTGCTGATGTTTGATCTGCGTTGCATGTTGGTTATTACAATACTGGTACATATGAAGGTAAAATCAGCGCTTTCGTGTAAATAAACAATATACAAAACAATCGGCTAAATGACATTGCAAAACCTTGATATTATATTGATTTTGGCTGCCAATGCCTTTTAACGGGAGCCTTCTGTGCTCTTGTGCATTGCCATGTTAGTTTGACATAATCAATACGGATTCCATCTAGATACATTCTAGATACGCTTCCATGAATTGAGTGGATTATACTATTGAGTAAAATGATAAATGTATGTATAAAATAATACAATCCTGATAGATTTATAATTTTAATAAACAAACAAAAATGAAGTTGTACAGCTAGAAAAGACCCTTCAAACATTGCATAATACTACCCACATGGCCATAATAAAATAATTGCTAGATTTTCATCCCTTACCGCACCCATTCTTTTTTGCAACCCCAAAGTGTTTATTTAAATTCTATAATAAAAACATTGTCTTCTCTTGTTGTTTTTATTTGTCTTCTTGTGCCAAAAATTGTACATATTGTAGAATATATTACCTGAAAGACAGATTGCTCTAAAATCACTCAGACAGTTGTGTTGATGTTAAATGCTCTGTAATCACTTATGTTTCTGTTTTGTATAATTCAGACAATCTCGACGCACAGCACCTGTTACTCCGTCTTCTCTTGCATATGAAGCCATGATGCAAGGTACGTAACTCCAAATATATTATTACAGAAACTAATACTAAATAAGTAAGGTTATAAATTATTATTTGCATAAATGAATATGTGAAGTAGACGCAAGAAACACTATTATTTGAGCTATTACAGATCGAGGGAGGAATAAGGGGAAACAATTCTTGAAACATACAATGATCTAAATACATCGACCATTTTTGTGTTGCTTTTTCGACTTTTGATATATTCACTTCATGATGAAAGCCACATGACCATACCAATAAATGAAGGTCAAGATCACAGCCAAGGTGAAATTCTGAGTTCAAAGGTCATTTTTTGGTCACCAAAACTTAACATTAACATTCGGTATAATTTGTTCAGTTTTGTTTAATAATCTTTTATTGCAGTTATGTTACAGTACATCAATATTCATATCATTTGTGTCTTTAAATTCCTTCATCAAACTTTTGATACATAACCTAAATCACAATATATAAAGTTAAATGTCACAGTCAAGGTCATACTCTTGTTTAGGTCATTTTTGGTCCTGAAGTTATTTTTTCCTGATTGTTTTAATTCCTTCATAAAACTTTGGATATATTATACACATTATGACAATAGACATATCACCATACCAGTAATATTAAGGTCAAGGTCATAATTTTAGTATAAAAGTCATGTTTTGATCTTTTGTTTCCCTGTAATCTTTTCGTGTCTTTACAAAACTCTGCTTATCTACACTTAAGGCATGTGTCATATGCCATGGAAGATGACACATTTGCTACAGGGAGCACCCATCTAGTGAATTAATAACACCATATTCTTTATTATATATATTTGTTGTTATACTGAGGATCTCAAATATAAATATTTTGTTTATTAAACATTTTGATGTTAAAATCTTGAAGAGTCAGCAAGACTTCAAGCCATCATAAAGCTGTGCATAGTTTCTCAAAATGTATTCCTAAGCTTGACCTTTGTGCACTTATCAAGATCAACTCCAAGATCTGCATACGTCCCTTTTAAGTAGTAAACATGTGGAACTGAGTTTTAGAGTGAGAGAGAGGGAGAGAGTTTGGAATACAATAGATGAGGGTAAGTTCAGTTTGCTCATGCATGTGAGCCAGTGTTGTATTTTTAGCTCAGTTGAGCTTTTGGAATCACTCTAGGTTTGTCGACGTTTTGTTTTCAAAAGCTGTGTGGCCATTTTTGAGCAAACTTTATATGTAAGATCCTTAAATTGATTGCTTTCAAAGTTGTTAAAATGAGGTTAATGCAACATCCAAGATGGCCGCATTTACTTACATGTAAATGGTTGAAACTTCTCAAGAACCACTGAGCAATTTCGAGATTTTCTTTATTGTTGATAGGCAACCTCTTAACTATCAAAACTGCTCACTTTCATCTTTCCATGAAGATTCCATTTAGTGAGGTATGTTTAGAAATGTTGAAAATGAACATCAACTTTAAGAACCACTTTTCTCGTTGCGCAATATGGTGGATTATGTGTATTTAACATGGTTCTTAAATTGGTATTCATTTTAAACAATTTTAAGCATAACTATTGAATGTAATATTTATGGAAAGATAAAAGGCTAAGGAGTTGTGTGAAACAAAATTTTAACAGATATTTTTAGCTCGACTATTCGAAGAATAAGAGAGCTTATGTAATCACTCCGGCTTCGGCATTGACGTTGGCATTGGCGTCGGCGTCCCACATCCAGGTTTGCGTGTAAGCTGTGTTTACATGTCTATTTCTCTTACATTTCTTATCCTAGCACAAATTGAGGTTCCTGTAACCCATGGGCTCCCATGGAACCCAAATTCTGGTAAAATGTGTCCCATTTCACATCAAATTTTGCGTGTAAGCTGTATTTAAAAGTCTGTATTTCTTACATTTCTTGTCCTAGCACAACCAAATTTGGCCGTGAGCGTCCTTATAGCATTATCTTAAGGGCTGCTTAAGTAATTTTGGTTCCTGTAACCCTGGGCTCCCATGGAACCCAAATTCTGATAGCCCTTAAAATATGTCTGTTTCACATAAAATTTTGTGTGTAAGCTGTGTTTACAGGTCTATATCTGTTACATTTCTTGTCCTAGCACAATTAAATTTGGGAATTGGTTTCGTTATAGTATGTTGTAAAGGGTTGCATAAGTAATTTTGTCTTCTGCAAATTCTGATGGCCCATAAAATGTGCAATAAAGGCAGATCTAGGTTTGCATGTAACCTGTTGTATATATCTATAATTTTGGTTTGGGATTTCTTATAGCATTATGCATTTTATTCATACTTCACCCATGGGCTCCCTCATTCCGGCCCGACCCCCCCACCCATCCCCACCACCCACCCACCTCACCAACGCCCTTTTTTTGTTTGTTTGTTTTTTTACATATGTTTGTGTTGTTTTGGTCAGTTCTTAAAAATATAGCTATATTGGTCAATTCTTACACATAGCTGTGTTGCTCCCACCCTCACGCCATTCCCCCCACCCTCCCCACCCACCCCTTGTTACTATGTTACCCCCACACACCATCCCCTTATCATACCACCAACCCCATCATCCCCACCACCCAAATGTATTTTTTTTTACATATCTCTTTTGTTGTTGATCAATATGTTTTGCTCCCATCTTCCAACCATCACAACACCCAATCTTCCAACCATCACAACACCCCATCACCACCACCCGAATGTTTTTTGTTTGTTTGTTTGTTTTTGCATATATCTGTGTTGTTTTGTTTTATCAGTTTATCAATATGTTTGCCGCCACCCCCAACCATCCCACCACCCCATCCCACCACCCGAATGTTGCTTTTTGTTGTGTTATTTTACACGTCTGTGTTGTTTTGTTTTATCAAATCTACACCTATATTAATCATGCGGCCCCGCCCTGCCCCCATTGGTTTATGGGCTCCACTCACATGGAGGACAGGGGGAGGGGAATTGTTTTCATTTTATATCTTCAATTATTTGGATATTAAAATTTTAATTCGAAAGCAATCAGTTACATATAAAACAATTTAGATTAAATTCAGATACACAGATGAAGTATCAGTAAAAAAAAACTGAAATGAGGCCACAATAAAAATTCGCCAGATATCCACTCCCTTCCTGAGTTGCCTTTTGACCACAGATTTCTTTTGGATTAAAACTTACAAAAATAAAAAATAATAAATTCACACCCTACCCCAAATTTTACTATAATTTGTATGAGATTCTAACAATAATTTTATATCGGTCCGAGTTTCTATACCCGCCCCATCCCCACAAGTTCCCCACCCCACATTGTTTTAGCCTTGTTTTCTGATGGTATATACTGGCTATATAATTTATTATTCTCTGAAAAATCGAATAGTCGAGCTGCGCTGTTCTCCAACAGCTCTTGTTATTATAAAGGGTTGATACGGGTTGCTGAAAATTGATAATTTCAGAAAAATAAAAACAAAATGGTGGTCGCCTATTAAAGAACGCGAGTTCTGTTTCTAACCTAGCGAAACAGATTCTTTATCACTGAATAACAATAAAGAAAATCAATTGTCAAAAAAGGACATTTTATACAACGTGCTACGCATTAAACTAGCTCATGATAAGTCAACAAGCGATGGATACGGGTAGCCACAACAATCATTATTGGGAATACGGGTAGCCACAGAAATCATTATTGGGAATACGGGTAGCCACAACAATCATTATTGGGAATACTGGTAGCCACAACAATCATTATTGGGAATACTGGTAGCCACAACAATCATTATTGGGAATACGGGGAGCCACAACAATCATTACTGGGAATACGGGTAGACACAACAATCATTACTGGGAATACGGGTAGACACAACAACCATTACTGGGAATACGGGTAGCCACAACAATCATTATTGGGAATACGGGTAGCCACAGCAATCATTATTGGGAATACGGGTAGACACAACAATCATTACTGGAAATACGGGTAGCCACAACAATCATTATTGGGAATACGGGTAGCCACAACAATCATTACTGGAAATACGGGTAGACACAACAATCATTACTGGAAATACGGGTAGCCACAACAATCATTATTGGGAATACGGGTAGCCACAGCAATCATTATTGGGAATACGGGTAGACACAACAATCATTACTGGGAATACGGGGAGCCACAACAATCATTACTGGGAATACGGGTAGCCACAACAATCATTACTGGGAATACGGGTAGACACAACAATCATTACTGGGAATACGGGTAGCCACAGCAATCATTATTGGGAATACGGGTAGCCATAACAATCATTATTGGGAATACGGGTAGCCACAGCAATCATTATTGGGAATACGGGTAGCCACAGCAATCATTATTGGGAATACGGATAGACACAACAATCATTACTGGGAATACGGGTAGCCACAGCAATCATTACTGGGAATACGGGTAGACACAACAATCATTACTGGGAATACGGGCAGCCACAGCATCATTATTGGGAATACGGGTAGACACAGCAAATCATTATTGGGAATACGGATAGTCACAGCAATCATTATTGGGAATACGGGTAGCCACAACAATCATTATTGGAAATACGGGTAGCCACAGCAATCATTACTGGGAATACGGGTAGCCACAACAATCATTACTTGGAATGCGGGTAGCCACAACAATCATTACTGGGAATACTGGTAGAAACAACAATCATTACTGGTTATACGGGTAGCCACAACAATCATTATTGGGAATACGGGTAGCCACAACAATCATTATTGGGAATACGGGTAGACACAACAATCATTATTGGGAATACGGGGAGCCACAACAATCATTATTGGGAATACGGGTAGCCACAACAATCATTATTGGGAATACGGGTAGACACAACAATCATTATTGGGAATACGGGTAGACACAACAATCATTATTGGGAATACGGGGAGCCACAACAATCATTAATGGGAATACGGGTAGCCACAACAATCATTATTGGGAATACAGGTAGACACAACAATCATTACTGGGAACACGGATAGCCACAGCAATCATTATTGGGAATATGGGTAGCCAAAGCAATCATTATTGGGAATATGGGTAGCCACAGCAATCATTATTGGGAATATGGGTAGCCACAACAATCATTAACGGATATCCACAACAATCATCATTGGGAATACAGGCAGCCACAGCAATCATTATTGGGAATACGGGCAGCCACAGCAATCATTATCGGGAATACGGGTAGACACAACAATCATTACTGGGAATACGGATAGCCACAACAATCATTATTGGGAATACAGGTAGACACAACAATCATTACTGGGAATCCGGGCAGCCACACCAATCATTATTTGGAATACGGGTAGCCACAACAATCATTATTGGGAATACGGGTAGACACAACAATCATAACTGGGAATATGGGTAGACACAACAGTCATTATGGGGAATATGGGTAGACACAACAGTCGTTATTGGGAATACGGATACCCACAACAATCATTATTGGGAATATGGGTAGCCACAACAATCATTAACGGATATCCACAACAATCATTATTGGGAATACGGGCAGCCACAGCAATCATTTTTGGGAATACGGGCAGCCACAGCAATCATTATTGGGAATACGGGTAGACACAACAATAATTATTGGGAATACGGATAGCCACAACAATCATTATTGGGAATACAGGTAGACACAACAATCATTACTGGGAATACGGGCAGCCACACCAATCATTATTGGGAATACGGGCAGCCACAGCAATCATTATTGGGAATACGGGTAGACACAACAATAATTATTGGGAATACGGATAGCCACAACAATCATTATTGGGAATACAGGTAGACACAACAATCATTACTGGGAATACGGGCAGCCACACCAATCATTATTTGGAATACGGGTAGCCACAACAATCATTATTGGGAATACGGGTAGACACAACAATCATTATTGGGAAAACGGATAGCCACAACAATCATTATTGGGAATACAGGTAGACACAACAATCATTACTGGGAATACGGGCAGCCACACCAATCATTATTTGGAATACGGGTAGCCACAACAATCATTATTGGGAATACGGGAAGACACAACAATCATTACTCGGAATATGGGTAGCCACAGCAATCATTATTGGGAATACGGGTAGCCACAGCAATCATTATTGGGAATACGGGTAGACACAACAATCATTACTGGGAATACGGGTAGCCACACAACAGTCATTATTGGGAATAAGGGTAGCCACAACAATCATTATTGGGAATACGGGTAGACACAACAATCATTATTGGAAATACGGGTAGCCACAACAATCATTATTGGGAATACGGGTAGCCACAACAATCATTATTGGGAATACGGGTAGACACAACATTAATTATTGGGAATACGGATAGCCACAACAATCATTATTGGGAATACAGGTAGACACAACAATCATTACTGGGAATACGGGCAGCCACACCAATCATTATTTGGAATACGGGTAGCCACAACAATCATTATTGGGAATACGGGTAGACACAACAATCATTATTAGGAATACGGATAGCCACAACAATCATTATTGGGAATACAGGTAGACACAACAATCATTACTGGGAATACGGGCAGCCACACCAATCATTATTTGGAATACGGGTAGCCACAACAATCATTATTGGGAATACGGGAAGACACAACAATCATTACTGGGAATATGGGTAGCCACAGCAATCATTATTGGGAATACGGGTAGCCACAGCAATCATTATTGGGAATACGGGTAGACACAACAATCATTACTGGGAATACGGGTAGCCACACAACAGTCATTATTGGGAATAAGGGTAGCCACAACAATCATTATTGGGAATACGGGTAGACACAACAATCATTATTGGGAATACGGGTAGCCACAACAATCATTATTGGGAATACGGGTAGCCACAACAATCATTATTGGGAATACGGGTAGCCACAACAATCATTACTGGGAATATGGGAGCCACAACAATAATTACTGGGAATACGGGTAGCCACAACAATCATTATTGGGAATACGGGTAGCCACAACAATCATTGCTGGTTATACGGGTAGCTACAGCAATCGGTACTGGGAATACGGGTAGCCACAGCAATCATTATTGGGAATACGGGTAGCCACAACAATCATTACTGGGAATACGGTTAGACACAACAGTTATTATTGGGAATACGGGTAGACACAACAATCATTACTGGGAATACGGGTAGACACAACAGTTATTATTGGGAATACGGATAGCCACAACAATTATTACTGGGAATATGGGTAGACACAACAATCATTATTGGGAATACTGGTAGACACAACAATCATTATTGGGAATACGGGTAGCCACAGCAATCATTATTGGGAATACGGGTAGCCACAGCAATCATTATTGGGAATACGGGTAGACACAACAATCATTATTAGGAATACGGGTAGCCACAGCAATCATTATTGGGAATACGGGTAGACACAACAATCATTACTGGGAATACGGGTAGATACAACAATCATTATTGGGAATACGGGTAGCCACAGCAATCATTATTGGGAATACGGGTAGACACAACAATCATTACTGGGAATACGGGTAGACACAACAATCATTACTGGGAATATGGGTAGCCACAACAATCATTATTGGGAATACGGGTAGCCACAGCAATCATTATTGGGAATACGGGTAGCCACAACAATCATTACTGGGAATATGGGTAGCCACAGCAATCATTATTGGGAATACGGGTAGCCACAGCAATCATTATTGGGAATACGGGTAGACACAACAATCATTACTGGGAATATGGGTAGCCACAGCAATCATTATTGGGAATACGGGTAGCCACAGCAATCATTATTGGGAATACGGGTAGACACAACAATCATTACTGGGAATACGGGTAGCCACACAACAGTCATTATTGGGAATACGGGTAGCCACAACAATCATTATTGGGAATACGGGTAGACACAACAATCATTATTGGGAATACGGGTAGCCACAACAATCATTATTGGGAATACGGGTAGCCACAACAATCATTATTGGGAATACGGGTAGCCACAACAATTATTACTGGGAATACGGGAGCCACAACAATAATAACTGGGAATACGGGTAGCCACAACAATCATTATTGGGAATATGGGTAGCCACAACAATCATTGCTGGTTATACGGGTAGACACAGCAATCGGTACTGGGAATACGGGTAGCCACAACAATCATTATTGGGAATACGGGTAGCCACAACAATCATTGCTGGTTATACAGGTAGCCACAGCAATCGGTACTGGGAATACGGGCAGCCAAACCAATCATTATTTGGAATAAGGGTAGCCACAACAATCATTATTGGGAATACGGGTAGACACAACAGTCATTATTGGGTATATGGGTAGACACAACAGTCATTATTGGGAATACGGATACCCACAACAATCATTATTGGGAATATGGGTAGCCACAACAATCATTAACGGATATCCACAACAATCATTATTGGGAATACGGGCAGCCACAGCAATCATTATTGGGAATACGGGTAGACACAACAATCATTATTGGGAATACAGGTAGACACAACAATCATTACTGGGAATATGGGCAGCCACACCAATCATTATTTGGAATACGGGTAGCCACAACAATCATTATTGGGAATACGGGTAGACACAACAATCATTACTGGGAATATGGGTAGCCACAGCAATCATTATTGGGAATACGGGTAGCCACAGCAATCATTATTGGGAATACGGGTAGACACAACAATCATTACTGGGAATACGGGTAGCCACACAACAGTCATTATTGGGAATACGGGTAGCCACAACAATCATTATTGGGAATACGGGTAGACACAACAATCATTATTGGGAATACGGGTAGCCACAACAATCATTATTGGGAATACGGGTAGCCACAACAATCATTATTGGGAATACGGGTAGCCACAACAATCATTACTGGGAATACGGGAGCCACAACAATAATTACTAGGAATACGGGTAGCCACAACAATTATTATTGGGAATACGGGTAGCCACAACAATCATTGCTGGTTATACGGGTAGACACAGCAATCGGTACTGGGAATACGGGTAGCCACAACAATCATTATTGGGAATACGGGTAGCCACAACAATCATTGCTGGTTATACAGGTAGCCACAGCAATCGGTACTGGGAATACGGGTAGCCACAGCAATCATTATTGGGAATATGGGTAGCCACAACAATCATTATTGAGAATATGGGTAGCCACAACAATCATTATTGGGAATATGGGTAGACACAACAATCATTATTGGGAATATGGGTAGACACAACAGTCATTATTGGGAATATGGGTAGCCACAGCAATCATTATTGAGAATATGGGTAGACACAACAATCATTACTGGGAATACGGGTAGACACAACAATCATTACTGGGAATACGGGTAGACACAACAATCATTATTGAGAATATGGGTAGACACAACAATCATTACTGGGAATACGGGTAGACACAACAATCATTACTGGGAATACGGGTAGACACAACAATCATTACTGGGAATACGGGTAGACACAACAATCATTATTGAGAATATGGGTAGACACAGCAATCATTATTGAGAATATGGGTAGACACAACAATCATTATTGGGAATACGGGTAGCCACAACAATCATTATTGGGAATACGGGTAGCCACAACAATCATTATTGGGAATACGGGTAGCCACAACAATCATTACTGGGAATACGGGAGCCACAACAATAATTACTAGGAATACGGGTAGCCACAACAATTATTATTGGGAATACGGGTAGCCACAACAATCATTGCTGGTTATACGGGTAGACACAGCAATCGGTACTGGGAATACGGGTAGCCACAACAATCATTATTGGGAATACGGGTAGCCACAACAATCATTGCTGGTTATACAGGTAGCCACAGCAATCGGTACTGGGAATACGGGTAGCCACAGCAATCATTATTGGGAATATGGGTAGCCACAGCAATCATTATTGGGAATATGGGTAGCCACAGCAATCATTATTGAGAATATGGGTAGCCACAGCAATCATTATTGGGAATATGGGTAGCCACAGCAATCATTATTGGGAATATGGGTAGCCACAGCAATCATTATTGAGAATATGGGTAGCCACAACAATCATTATTGGGAATATGGGTAGACACAACAATCATTATTGGGAATATGGGTAGACACAACAGTCATTATTGGGAATATGGGTAGCCACAGCAATCATTATTGAGAATATGGGTAGACACAACAATCATTACTGGGAATACGGGTAGACACAACAATCATTACTGGGAATACGGGTAGACACAACAATCATTATTGAGAATATGGGTAGACACAACAATCATTACTGGGAATACGGGTAGACACAACAATCATTACTGGGAATACGGGTAGACACAACAATCATTATTGAGAATATGGGTAGACACAACAATCATTACTGGGAATACGGGTAGACACAACAATCATTACTGGGAATACGGGTAGACACAACAATCATTATTGAGAATATGGGTAGACACAACAATCATTACTGGGAATACGGGTAGCCACAGCAATCATTATTGAGAATATGGGTAGACACAACAATCATTACTGGGAATACGGGTAGACACAACAATCATTATTGAGAATATGGGTAGACACAACAATCATTATTGGGAATACGGGTAGCCACAGCAATCATTATTGAGAATATGGGTAGACACAACAATCATTACTGGGAATACGGGTAGACACAACAATCATTACTGGGAATACGGGTAGACACAACAATCATTATTGAGAATATGGGTAGACACAACAATCATTACTGGGAATACGGGTAGACACAACAATCATTACTGGGAATACGGGTAGACACAACAATCATTACTGGGAATATGGGTAGACACAACAGTCATTATTGGGAATACGGATACCCACAACAATCATTATTGGGAATATGGGTAGCCACAACAATCATTAAAGGATATCCACAACAATCATTATTGGGAATCAGGCAGCCACAGCAATCATTATTGGGAATACGGGCAGCCACAACAATCATTATTGGGAATAAGGGTGGCCACATCAATCATTACTGGGAATAACGGTGGCCACAACAATCATTATTGGGAATAAGGGTGGCCACAACAATCATTACTGGGAATAAGGGTGGCCACAACAATCATTCCTGGGAATAAGGGTGGCCACAACAATCTTACTGGGAATACGGGTAGCCACAACAATCATTATTGGGAATACGGGTAGACACAACAATCATTATTGGGAATATGGGTAGACACAACAATCATTACTGGGAATACGGGCAGCCACAGCAATCATTATTGGGAATACATTAGACACAGCAATCATTATTGGGAATACGGATAGTCACAGCAATCATTATTGGGAATACGGGTAGCCACAACAATCATTATTGGAAATGCGGGTAGCCACAGCAATCATTACTGGGAATACGGGTAGACACAACAATCATTATTGGGAATACGGGTAGACACAACAATCATTATTGGAAATACGGGTAGCCACAGCAATCATTATTGGGAATACGGGTAGACACAGCATTCATTATTGGAAATACGGGTAGCCACAGCAATCATTACTGGGAATACGGGTAGACACAACAATCAATTTTGGGAATACGGGTAGACACAACAATCATTATTGGGAATACGGGGAGCCAGAACAATCATTATTGGGAATACGGGTAGCCACAGCAATCATTATTGGGAATAAGGGTGGCCATATCAATCATTACTGGGAATAAGGGTGGCCACAACAATCATTATTGGAAATACGGGTAGCCACAGCAATCATTACTGGGAATACGGGTAGACACAACAATCATTATTGGGAATACGGGTAGACACAACAATCATTATTGGAAATACAGGTAGCCACAACAACCATTATTGGAAATACGGGTAGCCACAGCAATCATTATTGGGAATACGGGTAGACACAGCAATCATTATTGGGAATAAGGGTGGCCATATCAATCATTACTGGGAATAAGGGTGGCCACAACAATCATTATTGGAAATACGGGTAGCCACAGCAATCATTACTGGGAATACGGGTAGACACAACAATCATTATTGGGAATACGGGTAGACACAACAATCATTATTGGGAATACGGGTAGACACAACAATCATTATTGGAAATACGGGTAGCCACAGCAATCATTATTGGGAATACGGGTAGACACAGCAATCATTATTGGAAATACGGGTAGCCACAGCAATCATTACTGGGAATACGGGTAGACACAACAATCATTATTGGGAATACAGGTAGCCACAACAATCATTACTTGGAATACGGGTAGCCACATCAATCATTACTGGAAATACGGGTAGACACAACAATCATTACTGGTTATACGGGTAGCCACAACAATCATTATTGGGAATACGGGGAGCCACAACAATCATTATTGAGAATACGGGTAGCCACAACAATCATTACTTGGAATACGGGTAGACACAACAATCATTATTGGGAATACGGGTTGACACAACAATCATTATTGGGAATACGGGGAGCCACAACAATCATTAATGGGAATACGGGTAGCCACAACAATCATTATTGGGAATACAGGTAGACACAACAATCATTACTGGGAATACGGGTAGCCACAGCAATCATTATTGGGAATATGGGTAGCCACAGCAATCATTATTGGGAATATGGGTAGCCACAGCAATCATTATTGGGAATATGGGTAGCCACAACAATCATTACTGGGAATATGGGTAGACACAACAGTCATTATTGGGAATACGGATACCCACAACAATCATTATTGGGAATATGGGTAGCCACAACAATCATTAACGGATATCCACAACAATCATTATTGGGAATACGGGCAGCCACAGCAATCATTATTGGGAATACGGGCAGCCACAGCAATCATTATTAGGAATACGGGTAGACACAACAATCATTATTGGGAATACGGATAGCCACAACAAAAATTATTGGGAATACAGGTAGACACAACAATCCACACCAATCATTATTTGGAATACGGGTAGCCACAACAATCATTATTGGGAATACGGGTAGAGACAACAATCATAACTGGGAATATTGGTAGACACAACAGTCATTATTGGGAATATGGGTAGCCACAACAATCATTACTGGGAATATGGGTAGCCACAACAGTCATTATTGGGAATACGGATAGCCACAACAATCATTATTGGGAATATGGGTAGCCACAACAATCATTAACGGATATCCACAACAATCATTATTGGGAACAGGGCAGCCACAGCAATCATTATTAAGAATACGGGCAGCCACAGCAATCATTATTGGGAATACGGGTAGACACAACAATCATTATTGGGAATACGGATAGCCACAACAATCATTATTTGGAATACGGGTAGCCACAACAATCATTATTGGGAATACGGGCAGCCACAGCAATCATTATTGGGAATACAGGTAGACACAACAATCATTACTGGGAATACGGGCAGCCACACCAATCATTATTTGGAATACGGGTAGCCACAACAATCATTATTGGGAATACGGGTAGACACAACAATCATTACTGGGAATATGGGTAGCCACAGCAATCATTATTGGGAATACGGGTAGCCACAGCAATCATTATTGGGAATACGGGTAGACACAACAATCATTACTGGGAATACGGGTAGCCACACAACAATCATTATTGGGAATACGGGTAGCCACAACAATCATTATTGGGAATACGGGTAGACACAACAATCATTATTGGGAATACGGGTAGCCACAACAATCATTATTGGGAATACGGGTAGCCACAACAATCATTACTGGGAATACGGGGAGCCACAACAATAATTACTGGGATAACGGGTAGCCACAACAATCATTATTGGGAATACGGGTAGCCACAACAATCATTGCTGGTAATACGGGTAGACACAGCAATCGGTACTGGGAATACATGTAGCCACAGCAATCATTATTGGGAATACGGGTAGCCACAACAATCATTACTGGGAATACGGTTAGACACAACAGTCATTATTGGGAATACGGGTAGACACAACAATCATTACTGGGAATACGGGTAGACACAACAGTTATTATTGGGAATACGGATAGCCACAACAATTATTACTGGGAATATGGGTAGACACAACAATCATTATTGGGAATACTGGTAGACACAACAATCATTATTGGGAATACGGGGAGCCAAAACAACCATTACTGGGAATACGGGTAGACACAGCAATCATTATTGGGAATACGGGTAGCCACAGCAATCATTATTGGGAATACGGGTAGACACAGCAATCATTACTGGGAATACGGGTAGACACAACAATCATTACTGGGAATACGGGTAGACACAACAATCATTATTGGGAATACGGGTAGACACAACAATCATTATTGGGAATACGGGTAGACACAACAATCATTATTGGAAATACGGGTAGCCACAGCAATCATTATTGGGAATACGGGTAGACACAGCATTCATTATTGGAAATACGGGTAGCCACAGCAATCATTACTGGGAATACGGGTAGACACAACAATCAATTTTGGGAATACGGGTAGACACAACAATCATTATTGGGAATACGGGGAGCCAGAACAATCATTATTGGGAATACGGGTAGCCACAGCAATCATTATTGGGAATAAGGGTGGCCATATCAATCATTACTGGGAATAAGGGTGGCCACAACAATCATTATTGGAAATACGGGTAGCCACAGCAATCATTACTGGGAATACGGGTTAGACACAACAATCATTATTGGGAATACGGTAGACACAACAATCATTATTGGAAATACAGGTAGCCACAACAACCATTATTGGAAATACGGGTAGCCACAGCAATCATTATTGGGAATACGGGTAGACACAGCAATCATTATTGGGAATAAGGGTGGCCATATCAATCATTACTGGGAATAAGGGTGGCCACAACAATCATTATTGGAAATACGGGTAGCCACAGCAATCATTACTGGGAATACGGGTAGACACAACAATCATTATTGGGAATACGGGTAGACACAACAATCATTATTGGGAATACGGGTAGACACAACAATCATTATTGGAAATACGGGTAGCCACAGCAATCATTATTGGGAATACGGGTAGACACAGCAATCATTATTGGAAATACGGGTAGCCACAGCAATCATTACTGGGAATACGGGTAGACACAACAATCATTATTGGGAATACAGGTAGCCACAACAATCATTACTTGGAATACGGGTAGCCACATCAATCATTACTGAAATACGGGTAGACACAACAATCATTACTGGTTATACGGGTAGCCACAACAATCATTATTGGGAATACGGGGAGCCACAACAATCATTATTGAGAATACGGGTAGCCACAACAATCATTACTTGGAATACGGGTAGACACAACAATCATTATTGGGAATACGGGTTGACACAACAATCATTATTGGGAATACGGGGAGCCACAACAATCATTAATGGGAATACGGGTAGCCACAACAATCATTATTGGGAATACAGGTAGACACAACAATCATTACTGGGAATACGGGTAGCCACAGCAATCATTATTGGGAATATGGGTAGCCACAGCAATCATTATTGGGAATATGGGTAGCCACAGCAATCATTATTGGAATACGGGTAGACACAACAATTATTACTGGGAATATGGGTAGACACAACAGTCATTATTGGGAATACGGATACCCACAACAATCATTATTGGGAATATGGGTAGCCACAGCAATCATAACTGGGAATATGGGTAGCCACAACAATCATTACTGGGAATATGGGTAGACACAACAGTCATTATTGGGAATACGGATACCCACAACAATCATTATTGGGAATATGGGTAGCCACAACAATCATTAACGGATATCCACAACAATCATTATTGGGAATACGGGCAGCCACAGCAATCATTATTGGGAATACGGGCAGCCACAGCAATCATTATTAGGAATACGGGTAGACACAACAATCATTATTGGGAATACGGATAGCCACAACAAAAATTATTGGGAATACAGGTAGACACAACAATCCACACCAATCATTATTTGGAATACGGGTAGCCACAACAATCATTATTGGGAATACGGGTAGAGACAACAATCATAACTGGGAATATTGGTAGACACAACAGTCATTATTGGGAATATGGGTAGCCACAACAATCATTACTGGGAATATGGGTAGCCACAACAGTCATTATTGGGAATACGGATAGCCACAACAATCATTATTGGGAATATGGGTAGCCACAACAATCATTAACGGATATCCACAACAATCATTATTGGGAACAGGGCAGCCACAGCAATCATTATTAAGAATACGGGCAGCCACAGCAATCATTATTGGGAATACGGGTAGACACAACAATCATTATTGGGAATACGGATAGCCACAACAATCATTATTTGGAATACGGGTAGCCACAACAATCATTATTGGGAATACGGGCAGCCACAGCAATCATTATTGGGAATACAGGTAGACACAACAATCATTACTGGGAATACGGGCAGCCACACCAATCATTATTTGGAATACGGGTAGCCACAACAATCATTATTGGGAATACGGGTAGACACAACAATCATTACTGGGAATATGGGTAGCCACAGCAATCATTATTGGGAATACGGGTAGCCACAGCAATCATTATTGGGAATACGGGTAGACACAACAATCATTACTGGGAATACGGGTAGCCACACAACAATCATTATTGGGAATACGGGTAGCCACAACAATCATTATTGGGAATACGGGTAGACACAACAATCATTATTGGGAATACGGGTAGCCACAACAATCATTATTGGGAATACGGGTAGCCACAACAATCATTACTGGGAATACGGGGAGCCACAACAATAATTACTGGGATAACGGGTAGCCACAACAATCATTATTGGGAATACGGGTAGCCACAACAATCATTGCTGGTAATACGGGTAGACACAGCAATCGGTACTGGGAATACATGTAGCCACAGCAATCATTATTGGGAATACGGGTAGCCACAACAATCATTACTGGGAATACGGTTAGACACAACAGTCATTATTGGGAATACGGGTAGACACAACAATCATTACTGGGAATACGGGTAGACACAACAGTTATTATTGGGAATACGGATAGCCACAACAATTATTACTGGGAATATGGGTAGACACAACAATCATTATTGGGAATACTGGTAGACACAACAATCATTATTGGGAATACGGGGAGCCAAAACAACCATTACTGGGAATACGGGTAGACACAGCAATCATTATTGGGAATACGGGTAGCCACAGCAATCATTATTGGGAATACGGGTAGACACAGCAATCATTACTGGGAATACGGGTAGACACAACAATCATTACTGGGAATACGGGTAGACACAACAATCATTATTGGGAATACGGGTAGACACAACAATCATTATTGGGAATATGGGGAGCCACAACAATCATTATTGGGAATACGGGTAGACACAACAATCATTACTGGGAATACGGGTAGACACAACAATCATTATTGGGAATACGGGTAGCCACAACAATCATTACTGGGAATACGGGTAGACACAACAATCATTATTGGAAATACGGGTAGCCACAGCAATCATTATTGGAAATACGGGTAGACACAACAATCATTACTGGGAATACGGGTAGACACAACAATCATTATTGGAAATACGGGTAGCCACAACAATCATTATTGGGAATACGGGTAGACACAACAATCATTACTGGGAATAAGGGTAGACACAACAATCATTATTGGAAATACGGGTAGACACAACAATCATTACTGGGAATACGGTTAGACACAACAATCATTATTGGAAATACGGGTAGACACAACAATCATTATTGGGAATACGGGTAGCCACAACAATCATTATTGGGAATACGGGTAGACACAACAATCATTATTGGAAATACGGATAGCCACAACAATCATTATTGGGAATACGGGTAGCCACAACAATCATTATTGGGAATACGGGTAGCCACAGCAATCATTATTGGGAATAAAGGTGGCCACATCAATCATTACTGGGAATAAGGGTGGCCACAACAATCATTATTGGGAATAAGGGTGGCCACAACAATCATTATTGGGAATACGGGTAGCCACAACAATCATTATTCGGAATACGGGTAGCCACAGCAATCATTATTGGGAATAAAGGTGGCCACATCAATCATTACTGGGAATAAGGGTGGCCACAACAATCATTATTGGGAATAAGGGTGGCCACAACAATCATTACTGGGAATAAGGGTGGCCACAACAATCTTACTGGGAATACGGGTAGCCACAACAATCATTATTGGGAATACGGGTAGACACAACAATCATTATTGGGAATATGGGTAGACACAACAATCATTACTGGGAATACGGGTAGCCACAACAATCATTATTGGGAATACGGGGAGCCACAACAATCATTACTGGGAATACGGGTAGCCACAATAATCATTACTGGGAATACGGGTAGACACAACAATCATTATTGGGAGTATGGGTAGCCACAACAATCATTACTGGGAATAAGGGTGGCCACAACAATCTTACTGGGAATACGGGTAGCCACAACAATCATTATTGGGAATATGGGTAGCCACATCAATCTTACTGGGAATACGGGTAGCCACAACAATCATTATTGGGAATAAGGGTGGCCACAACAATCATTACTGGGAATAAGGGTGGCCACAACAATCTTTCTGGGAATACGGGTAGCTACAACAATCATTATTGGGAATACGGGTAGACACAACAATCATTATTGGGAATACGGGTAGACACAACAATCATTACTGGGAATACGGGTAGCCACATCAATCATTATTGGGAATACGGGGAGCCACAACAATCATTACTGGGAATACGGGTAGCCACAATAATCATTACTGGGAATACGGGTAGACACAACAATCATTACTGGGAATACGGGTAGCGACACAACAGTCATTATTGGGAATACGGGTAGCCACAACAATCATTATTGGGAATACGGGTAGACACAACAATCATTATTGGGAATACGGGTAGCCACAACAATCATTATTGGGAATACGGGTAGCCACAACAATCATTATTGGGAATACGGGTAGCCACAACAATCATTGCTGGTTATACGGGTAGCCACAACAACCATTACTGGGAATACGGGTAGCCACAGCAATCGGTACTGGGAATACGGGTAGCCACAGCAATCATTATTGGGAATACGGGTAGCCACAACAATCATTACTGGGAATACGGTTAGACACAACAGTCATTATTGGGAATACGGGTAGATACAACAATCATTACTGGGAATACGGGTAGACACAACAGTTATTATTGGGAATACGGATAGCCACAACAATTTTTACTGGGAATATGGGTAGACACAACAATCATTATTGGGAATACGGGTAGACACAACAATCATTATTGGGAATACGGGTAGACACAACAATCATTACTGGGAATACGGGTAGACACAACAGTTATTATTGGGAATACGGATAGCCACAACAATTTTTACTGGGAATATGGGTAGACACAACAATCATTATTGGGAATACGGGTAGCCACAGCAATCATTATTGGGAATACGGGTAGACACAACAATCATTATTGGGAATACGGGTAGCCACAGCAATCATTATTGGGAATACGGGTAGACACAACAATCATTACTGGGAATACGGGTAGACACAACAATCATTACTGGGAATACGGGTAGACACAACAACCATTATTGGGAATACGGGTAGACACAACAATCATTATTGGGAATAAGGGTGGCCACAACAATCATTATTGGGAATACGGGTAGCCACAACAATCATTATTCGGAATACGGGTAGCCACAGCAATCATTATTGGGAATAAAGGTGGCCACATCAATCATTACTGGGAATAAGGGTGGCCACAACAATCATTATTGGGAATAAGGGTGGCCACAACAATCATTATTGGGAATACGGGTAGACACAACAATCATTATTGGGAATATGGGTAGACACAACAATCATTACTGGGAATACGGGTAGCCACAACAATCATTATTGGGAATACGGGGAGCCACAACAATCATTACTGGGAATACGGGTAGCCACAATAATCATTACTGGGAATACGGGTAGACACAACAATCATTATTGGGAGTATGGGTAGCCACAACAATCATTACTGGGAATAAGGGTGGCCACAACAATCTTACTGGGAATACGGGTAGCCACAACAATCATTATTGGGAATACGGGTAGCCACATCAATCTTACTGGGAATACGGGTAGCCACAACAATCATTATTGGGAATAAGGGTGGCCACAACAATCATTACTGGGAATAAGGGTGGCCACAACAATCTTTCTGGGAATACGGGTAGCTACAACAATCATTATTGGGAATACGGGTAGACACAACAATCATTATTGGGAATACGGGTAGACACAACAATCATTACTGGGAATACGGGTAGCCACATCAATCATTATTGGGAATACGGGGAGCCACAACAATCATTACTGGGAATACGGGTAGCCACAATAATCATTACTGGGAATACGGGTAGACACAACAATCATTACTGGGAATACGGGTAGCGACACAACAGTCATTATTGGGAATACGGGTAGACACAACAATCATTACTGGGAATACGGGTAGACACAACAATCATTATTGGGAATACGGGTAGCCACAACAATCATTACTGGGAATACGGGTAGCCACAACAATCATTATTGGGAATACGGGTAGCAACAACAATCATTATTGGGAATACGGGTAGCCACAACAATCATTATTGGGAATACGGGTAGACACAACAACCATTATTGGGAATACGGGTAGACACAACAATCATTATTGGGAATACGGGTAGACACAACAATCATTATTGGGAATACGGGTAGACACAACAATCATTACTGGGAATACGAGTAGACACAACAATCATTATTGGGAATACGGGTAGACACAACAATCATTACTGGGAATACGGGTAGACACAACAATCATTACTGGGAATACGGGTAGACACAACAATCATTATTGGGAATACGGGTAGCCACAACAATCATTACTTGGAATACGGGTAGCCACAACAATCATTATTGGGAATACGGGTAGCCACAACAATCATTATTGGGAATACGGGTAGCCACAACAATCATTATTGGGAATACGGGTAGACACAACAATCATTATTGGAAATACGGATAGCCACAACAATCATTATTGGGAATACGGGTGGCCACATCAATCATTACTGGGAATAAGGGTGGCCACAACAATCATTATTGGGAATAAGGGTGGCCACAACAATCATTACTGGGAATAAGGGTGGCCACAACAATCATTACTGGGAATAAGGGTGGCCACAACAATCTTACTGGGAATACGGGTAGCCACAACAATCATTACTGGGAATACGGGTAGACACAACAATCATTATTGGGAGTATGGGTAGCCACAACAATCATTACTGGGAATAAGGGTGGCCACAACAATCTTACTGGGAATACGGGTAGCCACAACAATCGATACTGGGAATACGGGTAGACACAACAATCATTATTGGGAGTATGGGTGGCCACAACAATCTTACTGGGAATACGGGTAGCCACAACAATCATTATTGGGAATACAGGTAGCCACAATAATCATTACTGGGAATAAGGGTAGCCACAACAATCATTACTGGGAATAAGGGTAGCCACAATAATCATTACTGGGAATACGGGTAGACACAACAATCATTATTGGGAGTATGGGTGGCCACAACAATCTTACTGGGAATACGGGTAGCCACAACAATCATTATTGGGAATACAGGTAGACACAACAATCATTATTGGGAATACGGGTAGACACAACAATCATTACTGGGAATACGGGTAGCCACAACAATCATTACTGGGAATACGGGTAGACACAACAATCATTGTTGGGAGTATGGGTAGCCACAACAATCATTACTGGGAATAAGGGTGGCCACAACAATTATTACTGGGAATAAGGGTGGCCACAACAATCTTACTGGGAATACGGGTAGCCACAACAATCATTATTGGGAATACGGGTAGACACAACAATCATTATTGGGAATACGGGTAGACACAACAATCATTACTGGTAATACGGGTAGACACAACAATCATTACTGGTAATACGGGTAGACACAACAATCATTATTGGGAATACGGGTAGCCATAACAATCATTATTGGGAATACGGGTAGACACAACAATCATTATTGGGAGTATGGATAGCCACAACAATCATTACTGGGAATAAGGGTGGCCGCAACAATCATTATTGGGAATGCATCATTATTTACGTTGGCGTTTCATAGCCATATTAGTATAAGAACCCTGCCTAGACCTCTTTTATCCGACCCACTTGTGTGACTGTTGCAAGAGCCTTCAATGGATAAACGTCATAAGGTGAGCGATACAGGGCCATTTGGCCCCTCTTGTTGTATGAATAGAAATTTGAATATATCTTTTGTTATGAGTTTACTACCTTACCTCTATATAGAGTACCATCCATACACTGGAGAAACCTACCTAACAAAGTTCTGTCCAAAATCAAGGAAATTGGAATGCATTTGTTACATTCTGCAAACTGTGTTTCGTGTATGCCGAAAACTGTTATGTAGAGGGTACCCTCTATAGCCTTGGTACTCTGGTAGGATCGCCCCATTCAGCACCACTACTGGACATGTAACCCTTAAATCAACATATTCCTCTACCCTAGCCGATATTTCTAACAAAATCCAATGAGATCATCAGCACTTGTGTTCAAGATTTCATTTCAATTTCAGCAAAATTCTGCATATTTGATATCTCAGAGGCAGAGAATGAATTTGAATTTTATTAAGTTGGTAAATATAATGCACCTCAGATGTAAAACCTTTTTTTGTTGTGTGTGTAGTTTGGAACAGGGTAAGTTTGCAGAGAGAGTTTCCCAGATAGCATGCATATGTTGGGCCAACATCAAACCAGTATCATCACTTTCGTTGGCCCGGCATTGATCTTTTATGTTTGGCCCATTTGATTCTGCTCATCGGTTTTACGTTGGCTCAACATGTTGGCTTAGTGTTGGGCCAATGCTATTTGGTAATAATGGAACATTTGGACAACATCAAACCAACTGTGATTTGATGGTGGAAAACAGTTGGGCCAACACTTGGGCCAACTGATGTTGGTCTTTACATTGGGCACATTTGATTCTGCTCATCATTTCCACAGTGGCCCAACATGATGGTTTATTGTTGGGCCAATGATATGTGGCAATAATGTAAAGTTGTCTGCAACAACGTTGGGCCAATACCTTCGCCCCAACGTTATTTTTTCGAGTCTTTCAAAGTCAACTATTTGACATATAATTTTTTTTTTTTATATTTTAATTTATTTTCCTTCTCGTGTTTCGTTTAAAGTGATGTAGTCCAACTTCTAAGGATGGATATTTTCACTTCAAGCAGCATGGTGGAAATGTAGCAATTGTTCTGCTATCTTGAGATTTATAACTGAAAAACTGGTTTCTTCTATTTATATATTTAGTATGTTTATATAGCTATTAGGTAAATTAGTTATATTTATATATAATAAAGGAGTTAAAACACATTCAAAAGAATAAAATTAAAGAGAAATTCATGAATATTAAAAAGATAATTACGTCTATGTCCAAGGAATGTCGTAACCCGACAATGGCCCAACGTTAGTAAGTCGCTCTCTTCCTAAAAATGCTGTAGAAAATATAAATCAGTGTATCCCGTAAAATGTAGAAAAGGGGACCTTTTTCCTAAGGGAGATAATAGTGTTGCGAGTCCTGGACAATTCGACGTTCTGTCAACTATGTCTCAACGTTGTTGGCAACCGTCGTGACATCGTTGGGGCTGCTTAACAATACTACGTTGGGCCAACTTTGTCGAACCAACGTTAGAATGCTAGCTGGGAAAGCAAGTACTTGTGAAAAATGACTCAAAATATATAAAAACATGATATATTGGCCCAACATATGCATGCTATCTGGGTTGCACTTGGGTGTTTCAGGTATTTTTCCATCACCACCAATAAAAAAGAAATGAGTGATCCCACATCATGTTTTGCTCGTAACTGTTTATGTCAGAATCCTTTAATCTCACAAATAACTTTTATACCAACAGAGTTAAAGCCGAAAATTCGTACTGCATCTTGTTCTTCATTTGTGTTTATTAAATAGCATATTTATTGACTGGTTTATTTATTTTTTGGTGTTACGTCAAAGGCATCCAAATGTCCAGCTAGAGATACAGCAGTCTATAAATGAATGGTTTTTCTTGGAAAATATTAGGTTTGCCAAATAACAAAAGTAAAGTCAGGTTACTGATATGACAGTTGTACATGCAATACTGTTTTATAGTACGCTAGTTTTGTGAACTGGTCACCAGTTCAGTTTTGAGTTCTGTGTAATTTTTTTCATAATTTCATCATATATATAAAAAATCTGACATAATATTAGCACACCCGTGTTTTATTTGCTGTGTTCACGTTACTGCATGTGTGTTGTGTTCCCCAGCAGGTGGTCATGGGATCTCGCCCCGAGGATCGTACGGTTCCCAGATTCCAGACATGATTGACCTGTCGGAGTACCAGCCGCTGTATCATCATCTGGGTCTGCCACGTAGGCTGGGTTCGGCGGGTTCCGGCGGCTCACACGACTATTCAACTCAACAAACACAAGATACGGTGTATAGGTAGAGCTAGCAACATCTATGTACTGACATGCTGATAACTGTATCCCCTGTAGACATTGTACTGACATGCTGATAACTGTATCTCCTGGAGACATTGTACCGACATGCTGATAACTGTATCTAATGGAGACATTGTACTGACATGCTGATAACTGTATCTCCTGGAGACATTGTACTGACATTCTGATAACTGTATTTCCTGGAGACATTGTACTGACATGCTGATAACTGTATCTGCTGGAGACATTGTACTGACATGCTGATAACTGTATCTCCTGGAGACATACACTGTCAATTCTAACTGATGCAATTACAAAACTTCACCAACTTTATGGTCTGTTGTATGGATATTAAAAATGGGTGTTAGAGAGACAATACATTACATACACTGCGACAGACAGTATTATAATACTAGTTCATTCAGATCTTAGGCAAGATTTGTATTTCCATTTGTACAGAAAAAGTAACGTTTTTGGCTCATCCTTATTCCTATATCTGATATTGCAGTGCACTTTGTACATGTGAAATAAGTACACCAGGCATAGGATATCATGTGAGGTGGGTCTAGAATGTATTATACAAGTTTTCATTGGTCATGAGAGACGGGCTTATAATCTTTAAGAAAAATAACGTGTCTCTAGGCCAGATATACTCAACTAAATGTGTATGAGCACTGATTAAAAAACTGATTAAAACTGGACTAGTGGGATAACTACTGCCACTAGGATGTTGCAATGTTATACGAAAGTAACATATTATTAAGGTCTCAAGTTGTTTATATATTAAAGAAGCTAACCCACCAAATAATGGCAAAATCATACTACAAAATTTGTTATCAAAACTCTGTCCAGGTGTTGAGCTCATACAATGTGTATGTGATGATTAAAACTATAGGTTTATATTCACAGGTTCTTAAAATGCCCACAAGCCAATATGCGTAAAAGTTATATATATACCACGTCGTCAGTGGAAACTGTACATCTGTTGAAAAATGACTAGGCAGGATGGGGATGTTAAGTACTCAGTACGCCCAGTGCCAAAAATAAAACTGGTGTAATCACTACTGAATCATACAAATACTTCTAAAACGAGGGATCAAAACATTGGAAAGCTGTAACTTTTGTAATTGCATCAGGTAGAAGGAGTTGTGTATGTTGTAAATGTGTCATCGTTCTGATAGTTATTTTGCTTTTATTAAACATGGTTTCTTTTCAGAGCAAACATGTTGTTGTTTTTAGAGCAAACTTTCTATTTTTTTTAGAGCAAACATGTTCCTTTTTTAAAGCAAACATTTTCCTTTTTAGAGCAAACATGTTCTTTTTTTTTTTTTAGAGACATGCTTTGACAACAATATAACAGTTGTGTGTACACGGTATATTTAAAAAAAATGGAATCAAAATAAAGTGCTCAATTTGGATGGGGAAAAACACACTAAATTCAAGCAAATGTTGGAACACAATAAAAGGGAAATAACTATCAGAGTATATGAGATGTGTATCACTGTTTGTCACTCATGTTGAGAATACTGTCACTATAATCACCAACGACCTGGCTCATGTTTATATCCTGCCAAACATTATATTAAGTCTCTTTCAGTATCTTGTATTTTATAAAAACAAATTTAATACATTTAATTTAATAAAGCTCACCCATCCTTAATGTGTAAGGGTTGCCATAATTATGCTGGATTTATATAACGGTGACCTGTTGGCATCTTCCACCTTGTTTGGAATCGGAATGATTTAAAATAAAAAAAAAGATTCACATTTTGGCTGGCAAACATTTGTGCCATGAAATATATTTTTTTAAAGCAAAATTGTTTAAAAATACTCTAAAAATATATATAGCATGTATACAAAAATATTTTTTCATAAGAATGAGTGCATGTGGTAGTTTTGTGAGACTTTTTTATGCTTGTTTTGAATGCACATTAACTTGTGACAAAACATGTTTATTATGTGAGTATGTAATATTAACATGTGCTGGTGATGTGAATTGTTTTTAATGATGTTATTTAATGAACTTTCTTTTTACTTTTGTCTCACTATATGTTGTAGTAATGTTTCAAACAATACAAAATGAATCAGTAGTGTTTCTTTAGGGTCATGCGAGTCCAATCTTTGTTGCTTTAAAATAGAATATCGCTTAATCCATAGCTAGGGGGCCTCAGAGGTGTTGCACCTTATATTACCGCTCAACAAACTGCATAAAATCCCGTCTGCTACTTCTTTCTCCTGTTTGTGTTCGTTGCTTTCAGTATTTATTATATTACATGTAGAATTTCATTACTGACATGACAGCAACAGAATTATCAGAAAGCTAACTATGAGACTGTAAACCTTGTCAGTTTCCCTCCTGTATATTGCACATTGTTTTTCATCCATCATCTGTTGGACTAGAATAATACAGACTATTAAAATATCAATAGACTGCAAGGTATTCTAACTCCAATATTAAATACACATCTTCATATTTTCAATTATATCTTATGTACGAATGATTAATGACTAGGAACTAAATATCTCCTGTTCATGCAATCAGACACACAAAGCGTTTGCTTAAAACAGAGTTCACCCAGATTAATTCCAATCCCAGACAAATTTTTATTTTGTGGAATAAAAACTGAAATGGCCACACATATCAATTGGTTCATTGTAAGAGCAAGTGTTTTGTCGAAGATGTCCACGCTAATGAATTTTGATAAATTGTGTAATCTAACTTAACTGTACGTCACATGACCAAATCACGCCAAAGCTAACACCTTGCTAGCTTTATTAACAAGAACTAAACTTGTTTGATTAAAAAAATGAAAACAGGCACAATGTATATGGAAGTTGTATTTATAGATGTGTGTACATACCTCAAGGAAGGTGGACAGCTTGGAATGCACCAGAATTAAAACGAGACATATCTGCAGTGTTTTGCTCTAATATGTTCTTAGATGAAGCAAACTGACCATTTACATTGTGTCTGAAATAATATTTCTTGCATACCAGATACCGATATGCGTTCTTTTTACAGATGTTCTGGAAAATCTTATTTTACGCATGGATTTAGATAAAAAGCATGATTACATCACCAACTATAGGACATCATTGTGTAAAGAAACATACAAAACATTAATAGCAACATCAATGCGCAAAATGTCTGGTATGCAAGAAAAAGAATCAATCCTGGGTATTGGGTGAAGATGGGGAAATTCCAACCCTCAATTATGTTTTTATAAGAACCTTGATTCTGTTAGAATTCCAGATCTTCACCAAATATGCATGAATTATTTGTATAATATATCATATATAATACTTCATGGTCTCAGGGTATAACTTAGTAGCTAGAAACTTACTCATATAACCCTGAGATGTACTCTTAGCTCTACCTTACGCCATAACTTGTGTTTGTTGCTATGAAACATCCTGGTTGCTATGCTGGACCCAGGTTGCCCGGAAATGGTTGTCATGGAGTGGGTGTCATGGTAACTGGTATACATATTGCACAGGTAATTCACATTATCCATATTTAACAATATATTTACTTCAGATAACAATTTACATTTTATACAAGCTTTATAGTATAGTTCTAATCATTTAATATGAAGATTATGAGTTAATTTCTGCTTGATTACTGTTACCAAGGATAATAGTTAACACTTTTGTTAGATACTCTCAGCTTTTATTATTCTTGCAATCATTAAATAATAGTTGATACCAATTAAATTAATGTAAATAATAGCATTTTATTTCAAGACCAATCACGCATCAACTAGCCTATATAACATTATTTTTGGCATTAATATGGCTTAGCATGATATTTGCAAAAACAATTGATTATGCATAATAAACATAATGATCATGTTCATGGTTCATAGGCCAGTATATACGGGCCAAGTTTGACTGACATAAGTGATCACTGTGTATGCTATGGTTGTGTGTCGTCTGCCAAGTATGGTTTGATCACTTTGACATATTGCATTATCAGATCCACTAAACATTAAATTTTATCTATGGTTTTTCAACTGGCAAAGAAACAACACACAAAGGCGAAACATTAAGTTGCAGAAATCTTCAATACTGATGATGAAATTTGTGAAATATCTAAATAATTAACCATATCTTGTATGATGCTTTTGTAATTGCCAATAATTTCAGAATGCCGCCAAGTTCTCCCACACGACAAAAAAGCCCCGTGTGCCAAAATCCTGGTAGCGGCCTTCACACTCCCACATATATGCACAATATATACGATGCCATTGACGAGGAAACATATACACATGTCAGTGATCCAATAGAAATTGGGAACCAGAAGTCGGCAAATATCATAGAAGCAAAGTGACGTATCGGAGCAATTGTGCTGAAGCGAGGACGTAGACATCATAAATCAAAACAATGAATACAAAAAGGCCAGAGCCTGGTTAGAGTTGAAAAGATCAACTCGTAAAATACAACAAGTCATGTTTCTTATTAAAGGAGCTGTCAGCAATTTGAGAGGCATTGATATAAAATATATGATAAAGTTGACTGGCACAATGTATATGCCGTCTTATACTGTATTTAAGGGACACATGGCAATCTTGAAGTTTTTATAAGACATTCAAATTAGAGTCTCGGTTTATTAATCCAGTATCATTTGAATTGAATTGGGGTTTTATGGCGCATCGACACAAGAAAGGTTATATGGCGCCAAACAGGGATGTCCGTGCCAGGCTCATCATTTATATCTATTGCTGCAAATTCTATTGTAGAAACTCCGTGTACGATGGAGTCAAGTTTCCACATTTGCATATGCGGTGTCATGAAGAAAACCTTGAATGAGCATGATAAAAAAATGACAAAATGAACATGAAGTGGGGTGTCCTACCCCTCTGCCTCTAGCGGGATTTACCCCCATGTGGTTGCTGGGATAGAATACAACCACTGCAAACACACCGTCACATGCAGAGGGGTAGGACCCCCCCACATTCATATTCATTTTGTCATTTTTTGTTCATGCTCATTAAAGATCATCATGACCACTTCATTGTTGCAGGGAGTGTCTACAATAGAATTTGCAGCAACTCTTGCAGTTCAGGATGAGAAGGTCCTAGGCCCATTCTCCATATTTGATCTCGATGTACATGGAGGATGAGCCTGGCATGTTCATGCCTGTTAGGCGTCATATAACCTTTCATGTGTTGGTGCACCTTAAAACCCAATTCAATTCAATTCTAGCGGGATTTGCAGTGGTTGTATTCTACCCCGGCAACCACACAGGGACATTTTAATTTGAAAACTGCTTTCATATATTAAATAATTTTGAGTTTTTAATTTTTCTTTGTTATTCTACCATATTTTTAAATATAATGAAAGGAAAAAGAAAGGCATAGTGAGTATTTCCTCTATATATTGTATGTTTAATATGTTACTGCTAATTGAATGGTACAGGCCGAAATTAGGCCTGTCCTTTCGTAAAGAAGGTTTAAACAGCACCGAACACACCAATGGTAAACCCTTTAATGTTTCATTATCGACAGGAAGCGCATTTGGCTCAAGCAGGTGGGCAAACTTGGGCTTTAAACGTTACAGTCTCTTAACATTAAACACAATACTGAACTTTTTCAAGCGAAACTTCAACATTTATGAATTTCGTGTAACAAAGTATGTTTTGATTAAAAGGTCTACTACATGACAGAGTTGTCCTTTCTGTAATTAGTTGTAGCCCCTTTTTGTACAAAACACGTTGAGGTATATCTGGAATATTACATGGAATTATGTGTGTATAGTAGTGTGGTATAAGCAATTTGATGATTATGCATTTCTTTTTCCTTTCAGTACATATTATTGGTGCAATATAATCAACAGTTAGAAATATGCCAAAACATTAGCTTTATACTATTCTTATAATTAATACGGGGGATGCCGCGAGTTTTAAAACAATCAAGATTGCCCTGTGTCCCTTTAAATATTGCAAAGCTGTTGCAACAGTAACAAGTTATTAAGGTGATTTTTATATTGTGGTTTATTTTTTATGTTTTAAACGTTTTTGAAACAAATATGTCAGTATTATGCAATCTTATCCCATGTATTTAAAAACAATCAGAATAAACTATTACATAATTTTTTATACTCCTTGAAACAAGTCATAATTGTGTTAAGGTACGCAAGATTTTCTGAAGAATTCAACTTTCAGGGTAAACACCAAAGTCCGTAAGTTATTTTTTAGTTTCAAATAAACAACTTTATAACTTTTCTGCTAGTTTTATATAAAATCTGTTGTATTGGAGCTGCCTTCTGTTGTATTGGAGCTGCCTTTTGTTGTACTGGAGCTGCCTTCTGTTGTATTGGAGCTGCCTTTTGTTGTATTGGAGCTGCCTTTTGTTGTATTGGAGCTGCCTTCGCCTTCCAAAACTGTGTATAGTCTTATTAAACAGTACTTAATCTTGGTCTAGTTATGTCGATATTGTTTAAATAATGAAATGGAGGTTTTATGCTCCACTAAAAATCATAGTCATTAGGTTATATTAGAAGAGCGACCTCAGAGGGATGTTGTAACAGTTTTAATTATTTTTATCACATAACTTGCAGTTGATGTATTTACCATTTTGCACTAGTGAATAAATATGTAAATCATTGTTAGGCATTTTCCGTTCAGATGGAGTACATCGTAAATTGTCTCCTCAATTTCTAAATACCAGATTATGGAAATCGATGAGGTAGTTCCATTGTTCAGCATCGTACGGAAAAGACCGAATCAACATCCAAAATCATACGATGAAATCGTACAACAACGTTATATATAGGCAGCTACACTATTAAATGTAGCTCATGAGGCTTTTCTGGAGTTACGTGATAAACGGAATCTCACATTTGTGCCTATTTAATATTGAATTATTAAACTCATTGAATAAATTTGATATGATGCTCAGCACAGCCTCACATCATATTATTGTATCCAACTCGTTTAATTCAATATTAAAGATCCTCTATTTAATAATTTGTTTTAGATCTGTTAGTGTTACACCCTAAACTTGGTTTATCCCTTTGTTGAGTGCCATTATATGCGAGTAGCTATCTCATGTTGAATATTATTAACTGTATTGTTACCTGTTAGTATGGCGATTCTATAGAAACATTGCAAATCATTTTGGTACAGCATGTGTCATTATGGTTATTCCATCTGCAACTTAACAAATCACTATTTTCATAATTGTCAGTTTCGATAAGATGATTATTTGGTAGCAACATTTCATCATACTCACTTTGGTACAGAGGTATGTGTTGTTATGGCTGTTCCTTAGCAACATAACAAATCACTGTCTTCATGAAAATCACTTTGGTTCTGGAGTATTTCTTATTATGTGTATGTGGGTGGGGGAGCGTTTGTTGGAGGGAAAATGTCTATTATTCACACTTCAATAAATTATTAAGCGTGTCATTTTCATATAATGCGGATTTATTTTCGAACAATATGCCGAGACATTTTTTTAAATTTAGAAAATAAATATTGTGGACCGTCACTAACAAAAAGTTTAAAGGAGCATCATCCGTTTTCTTATAAGTCGTATGTCCTACTTCAACCTAAACACACATATCTTTTTTTTTTTTGATTGTATATTATTTAATAGTATGTTTTGTTTTCTTCAAACAGCTGTAAATTTAATTGCAGATCAAATTTATTTTTCAGTGTAAAACAGGAGAGTATTATTGTGATTTGTCATAATTCTTGGATAAATGTTCAAGTCATATAGTATTATTTCATTGCTAGTATTAAAAAATAGAATTATTTATTTTATTTATGAAAGCATTACAGTATATTGTATATTATGTATTTAGTCAAGCATTAATTGCCATGGCCCAGTATTTATCCCCATGGCTCTGCATTGATCGCCCTAACCCAGCATTGATGGTCGTGGCCCTGCTCTGATCGCCATAACCTAGCATCGATGGCCCCCTGCTTTGATTGCCCTAACCCAGCATTGATGGCCGTGGATCTGCTTTGATCAGCCCCGTGTGGTTCCGGGGGCCCCCCCATTTGGTTACGGGGCAAAGAATAGGGCCACTGCAGATCCCGTTGGAGTGGAAGGCAGAGGGGTAGAAGCCCCCCCAAATTCATGTTCATTTTACCATTTTTTGTTCATGCTCATTAAAGGTCTTCATCATGACCCCTGCATTGTTTCAGGTGCCATCTCGCTCATATCACTAGAGCAGCGGCAGAAAAACTATAACGTGGCTCCAGCGTAAATGGAGTTCCTGCGATAGAATTTGCAGCAACTCTGCAGTTCAGGGTGAGAAGGTTCTAGGCCCGTTCTCCATATTTATGGCTCCCCCACACAAAGTGTGGTAGGGGAGCCATATTGATTTTGTGCTTTCTGTCTGTTTCTCTGTCTGTAGGTCTGTGTCACAAACGATGTCCGATCAATAACTAAAAAATGGTTGGACCTAGGGTCCTCAAACTTAGAAGGATGGTTGGTCATGACAAGTAGATGACCCCTATTGATTTTGGGGTCACTAGGTCAAAGGTCAAGGTTGCGGTGACATTGACTATCAAAACCATGTCCGATCAATAACTAGAGAACGGTTGGACCTAGGGTCCTCAAACTTGGAAGGGTGGTTGGTCATGACAAGTAGATGACCCCTATTGATTTTGGGGTCACTAGGTCAAAGGTCAAGGTTGCGGTGACATTGACTATCAAAACGATGTCCGATCAATAACTAGAGAATGGTTGGACCTTTTGGGGTCACTAGGTCAAAGGTCAAGGTTGCAGTGACATTGACTATCAAAACGATGTCCGATCAATAACTAGAGAAAGGTTGGACCTAGGGTCCTCAAACTTGGAAGGATGGTTGGTCATGACCAGTAGATGACCCCTATTGATTTTGGGGTCACTAGGTCAAAGGTCAAGGTCGCGGTGACGTTGACTATCAAAACGCTGTCCGATCAATAACTAGAGAATGGTTAGACCTAGGGTCCTCAAACTTGGAAGGATGGTCGGTCATGACCAGTAGATGACCCCTATTGATTTTGGGGTCACTAGGTCAAAGGTCAAGGTTGCGGTGACATTGACTATTAAAACAATGTCCGATCTATATCTGGAGAATGGTTGGACTAGGGTCCTCAAACTTGGAAGGATGGTTGGTCATGACTAGTAGATGAAGCCTGTTGATTTTGGGGTCACTAGGTAAAAGGTCAAGGTCGCGGTGACATTGACTATCAAAACGATGTCCGATCAATAACTGGAGAATGGTTGGATCTAGGGTCCTCAAACTTGGAAGGTTGGTTGGTCATGACCAGCAGATGACCCCTATTGATTTTGGGGTCACTAGGTCAAAGGTCAAGGTCGCGGTGACATTGACTATCAAAACGATGTCCGATCAATAACTAGAGAATGGTTGGACCTAGGGTCCTCAAACTTGGAAGGATGGTTGGTCATGACCAGAAGATGACCCCTATTGATTTTTTTTTTGTTTAATTTTTTTTTTTGATTTTTTATTTTTTAAATGTTTGCATAAAAAGTTTTAGGGTCGGCCCCTTAAAAAAATAGGGTCGGTCGGGTTACCTGAACCACACATATTTTTTTATGTGGCCTTACTGATACAGATAGTAGATACAGTCACAGGGATATTGAATATCAAAACGATCTCAGATCAATAGAGAACTTTTGGACCTGGAGTCGTCAATTATGCCTGTTTGGGCGAGTGGGGGAGCCATACGTTTTTGTCCCATGGACAATAACAATTTCTAGTTTATCTCGATGTACATGGAAGATGAGCCTGGCATGTTCATTCCTGTTAGGCGCTATATAACTTTTCATGTGTTGGTGCGCTTTAAAAACCCAATTCAATTCTGCTTTGATCGCCATGGCTATGCTTTGATCAATATGGCCCAGCCAGGATCGCCATGGCCCAGCGTTTAATTATTCTTTTTTCTTTTATTCATGTTGGCTTTATTTTTAATTGTATTTTTGAATTAAAACACACATCACATTATCAGTTAATACCGACAGTATTCAACTGCAGAATGATCTAGAAACTACATCCATCTAGATTCGACTCATTTTTAGCTCTACCGGCCAGCAGAGCTTATGGGATGGCGAGTTGTCCGTTGTCCGTCCGTCCGTTAACTTTTGCCTTGTGAACACTCTAGGGCCTTCATTATTAATCGAATCTTTACGAAACTTTGCCGGTGTATTTATATCAATAAAAGCTCGGACAAGTTCGAAAACCAGCCGGATTGGATAAATTTCACGGGAGATATGGCCCTTGTTTTGCTGAAAAATGCCATATTAAGCCTTGTGAACACTCTAGCACCTTCATTTATTATTTGACCTTTACCAAACTTGCACAGATTGTTATTATCAATGAAAGCTCGGACAAGTTCGAAAACCAGCCAAATCGGATCAGTAACACCGGAGTTATGGCCCTTGTTTTTTCCTGAAAATTGCCATTTTCTGCCTTGTGAACGCTCTAACACCTTCATTTATTATTTGATCGTTACCAAACTTGCAAAGATTGTTAATACCAATGATAGCTTGGACAAGTTCGAAAATCAGCTAAATTGGTTCAGTAACACCAGAGTTATGGCTCTTGTTTTTTCTGGAAAATGCCATTTTCTGCCTTGTGAACACTCTAGCACATTCATTTATTATTTGATCTTTACCAAACTTGCATAGATTGTTAATATCAATGAAAGCTCAAACGAGTTCGAAAACCAGCTAAATCGGATCAGTAACACCGGAGTTATGGCCCTTGTTTTTTTCTGAAAAATGCTATTTTCTGCCTTGTGAACACTCTAGGGCCTTCAATATTAATCAAACCTTTACTTAACTTTGCCAGTGTCTTTATATCAATGAAAGCTCGGACAAGTTCGAAAACCGGCAAGATCGAAATAATTTCACAGGAGTTATGGACCTTGTTTTGCTGAAAAATGCCATATTAAGCCTTGTGAACACTCTAGCACCTCCATTTATTATTTGATCTTTACCAAACTTGCACAGATTGTTAATATCAATGAAAGCTCAGACAAGTTCGAAAGCCAGTTAGATCGGACCATTAACAGCGGAGTTATTGCCCTTGATTTAGTTAAAATTGCTATATTTTGCCTCATTAAGATGATAGGGCCTTTATCTTTCAACCAAACTTTACCAGATTGTTTATATAAATGAGAGCTAGGACAAGTTCGAAAACTAGCTGGATCGGACCATTAACAGCGGAGTTTATATGGCCCTTGATTTAGTTAAAAATGCTATATTTTGCCTCGTTAAGAAGATAGGGCCTTCATCTTTCATCTGATCTTTACAAAACTTTACCTGATTGTGTTTATATCAATGACAGCTCAGATAATTACGAAAACCAGCCAGATCGGACCAGTAACAGTGGAGTTATGGCCCTTGATTTAGTTAAAAGTCCTATATTTTGCCTCGTTAAGGCGATAAGGCCTTCATCTTTCATCCGATCTTTAAGAAACTTTACCAGATTGTTAATATCAATGAAAGCTTGGACAAGTTCGAAAAACATCCAGATTGGACCATATACATCGGAGTCATGGCCCTTGATTTTCTGAAATATGCTATATCTTGGCCTCATTAAGAAGAAAGGGCCTTCATTTGGCCGGATTTCATTGAAACTTTGCAGGGATGATCAGTACCAAGCCTAGTCGTACATATCACCGTGTTCCAGTTGAATGATTTTGGCCGTGTTATAGCCCTTTAAAGGTTTTAATACACAAACTTTGTTCTGACTAGTTCTCTTGAACCCCTTGCCGGATTAAAACGAAACTTTTTAGGGATGATCAGTTCTATGTCTACTTGTGCCAATCATCACCGTGTTCTGGTTGAATGATTTTTGGCAGAGTTATGGCCCTTTAAAGGTTTTAATACACAAACTTTGTTCTGATCTACTTTTCCTGAACCCCTCTTTAGATTTCAATGAGACTGCAGGGATGATCAGCACCAAGCCTAGTTGTGCATGTCATCGTCATGTTTCGCTTTACAGATATTTGGCAGAGTTATGGCCCTTTAAATGATTTTGATACCACTGGCTGGATACAGACGAAACTTGACAAGGATGATCAGTATCAAGCCTAGTTGTGCATATCATTGCCATATTTCGGTTGAATGATTTTTGGCAGAGTTGTGACCCTTTAAATGTTTTAAAACACAAACTTTGTCCAGATTAGTCTCTTCTGAACTCTTTGCCAGATTTCAGCGAATTTTGGCGAGGATGATCAGTACTAAGCCTAGTTGCACCTGTCATTGCCATGTTCTGGTTGAATGATTTTTGAAAGACTTATGGCCCCTTATACATAAACTTCATCTTGAGCCAGTAGAGCGTCCACAGGCCCTCTTGGGCCTCTTGTTTTTAGCATGCTTCTACCAGACTGCATATATCACAATCAAGACAGAAGCCACACTGAAGGAAAATGTTTAGCACATATTTATTACTTGCATTGTACTTTTGTTGAAATATTTGAAGTTTATTTAGAAAGTAGCAAATCTAAACATGTTTGTTTATATTGTTTATGTATAAGATCTGTTATATAATGACTGTGATATTTATGTTTGTTTACATGTGATATGGATATTTTTGATACAGAATATTAGAGAATACATAAATGTTATTTATTCTTTGTTGAACCAGATACAAACTAGAAAATGTGTCCATGGGACACAAATGCCGCACTTAAGGCTGGTTATCAGTTGCTTAGAAAATGGAGTAACTAATTTTGGACGTAAAGTAAGGAAATGCGAAAAGTGCAGTAGGTGAAAGTCATTTGAGGACCTATTTTCAGTTTAAAAACTGTTGGATTTTGGTATCTGACTATAAATGGACTTATCAACATCTTAAATGTAAAACATCGAAGTAATGAAAGGGAAGTTCGTTCATATTGACCTACTTTGGGTAGAAACACATACTGTTGGCATGTAGATTTAACTGTGTATGAAGTTTGAAATGGCTTTTGGTGTATGGACTGAAATAAAACAAACTTGAATGTTAATTTAAGAAGTGTGAAAAGTGCATTAGGTGAAGGTCATTCATACTGACCTAGGATTGTGTAGGAACATGTTGGTCTCATGTAGACATGTTTGAAGTTTGAAAGCTGTATGACTTTTGGCATGTTTGAAGTTTGAAAGCTGTATGACTTCTGGTATGTTGGAAGTTTTAAAGCTGTATGACTTCTGGCATGTTTGAAGTTTGAAAGCTGTATGACTTCTGGTATGTTTGAAGTTTGAAAGCTGTATGACTTCTGGTATGTTTGAAAGCTGTACGACTTCTGGCATGTTTGAAGTTTGAAAGCTGTATGACTTCTGGTTCTGGTATGTTTGAAGTTTGAAAGCTGTAAGACTTCTGGTTCTGGTATGTTTGAAGTTTGAAAGCTGTATGACATCTGGCATGTTTGAAGTTTGAAAACTGTATGACTTCTGGCATGTATGAAGTTTGAAAGCTGTATGACTTCTGGTATGTTTGAAGTTTGAAAGCTGTATGACTTCTAGCATGTTTGAAGTTTGAAAGCTGTATGACTTCTGGCATGTTTGAAGTTTGAAAGCTGTATGACTTCTGGCATGTTTGAAGTTTGAAAGCTGTACGACTTGGTATCTGAGAAATGGACTTTACCAGAAGCTTGAATGTACAACTTTTGTTGTACAGAATGGACGGATGTACAGACCAACAAGGGTAACATATCACCTTGCCACTTTTGTGGCGGGGCACACAAACCCACTTCTAAACATTCAACTATTCTAGATCTCATCTCAACAACTTCTAAAACTATGAAACTGCTTTAGACCTATTAATTTTTATCACAAAACAACATAGAAGGGTTCCATGGAAGGCTTGTCTCACCTGACTTGGGCTTATTTCAGCAAGAGAAATCTAACTATAACGTTTTAGGACAGAGGTTGTAAACCTTTGTAAATTATGGAGCAGAATTGTTTTTAAGTTGCGAAATCTTTATGAAAACAGGGAATAACACTGCATTAAATATTTGATGAGGAAGAACTGTATAAAGTTTCATTACCATAGGACAATATTTTGCGATGTTTATATGAGCTTAATTTGGTTTTTATAAAAAGGGAAAAAACGAATTTCAAAGTTATTGGACAAGTCAATGGCACTGAATAATTGTTAAGAAAACTATAAAGTTTCATGGCCATAGGTCAATATTTTGTTAAGTTAGCTAGGTCGGTTGTAGGCTAGTTTTATGAAAATTGAATTGAATTGAATTGGGGTTTTAAGGCGCACCAACACATTACAGGTTATATGGCGCCTAACAGGCATGTTCATGCCAGGCTCATCTTCCATGTACATCGAGATAAAATATGGAAAATGGGCCTAGAACCTTCTCACCCTGAACTGCAGAGTTGCTGCAAATTCTATTGTAAAAACTCCATTTACGCTGGAGCCACGTTTATTGTTTTTCTGCCACTGCTCTTAGTGATGTGAGCGAGATGGCACCTGAAACAATGCAGGGGTCATGATGAAGACCTTTAATGAGCATGAACAAAAAATGACAAAATGAATATGAATGGGGGGGTCCTACCCCTCTGCATGTGACGGTGTGTTTGCAGTGGTTGTATTCTACCCCGGCAACCACACGGGGAGTTTTATGAAAAGAAAGATACTCTGTCTAAATAAGTCGGAGTTATTGGACATGTAACAACATTCCTTATGGGAAAGATGAACATGTGGGAAGTTTGTGATCATAGGTCATATACTTTTCAAGTTGTGGCAAACATTAATTAGGTTGCAGGTTAAAGTGTGACCGACGGATAAGGACACACAAAGTGATCCCTAAGTGTCTGCTATGCTACACAAAGGCAACATAAAAACAAGATCAGCATTCCTGTGAAGTTTCATAAAAAAATGTCAAGTAGTTTCAGAGGAGTAGTCTCTACAAGTTGAAGTTTTTACTTTATAACTCTAGGTAAACAAAGATGGCCACTGGCAGCCATGTTTAATGTCGAATCAAAGTAATTTTCGACAAGGATCAACATCTTGTCATTCTGATCATTTCAGAAAAAGTCCCATATCAATATCACTTACAGTTTTCAAGAAGTAGTCGCTACAAACTTTTTTTTAAACAAGAGGTCAATGACCTTGAAGCTCTACTGATTGATTTTGATTTCAGGAAGTAGTCGCTACAAACTTGTTTTTTGAAAATTTATTTTTAGCCGTGGCGGCCATCTTGAATTTCCGGCCGACCTGATATTTTGCTAGGATCAATTAGACATCAAGAGCAACATTCCTGTGAAGTTCATGAAAATCCGTATAGTAGTTTCAGAGGAGTAGTCGCTACAAGTTTTCATTATATAATTCTATGTAAACAAAGATGGCCGCTGACAGCCATGTTTAACATCTAATCAAAATGATTTTTGACAAGGACCAACATCATGTAATGCTGATCATTTTAGAAAAAGTCCCATATCAATATCACTTATAGTTTTCAAGAAGTAGTCGCTACAAACTTGCATTTTGAAAATCTGTTTTTAGCCATGGCGGCCATCTTGAATTTCCGGCCGACCTGAAATTTTGCTAGGATCAATTAGACATCAAGAGCAACATTTCTGTGAAGTTTCATGAAAATCCGTCAAGTAGTTTCAGAGGAGTAGTCGCTACAAGTTTTCATTATATAACTCTATGTAAACAAAGATGGCCACTGGCAGCCATGTTTAATGTCGAATCAAAATAATGTTCGACTCGGATAACCATCATGTCATGCTGATCATTTTAGAAAAAGTCCCATATCAATATCACTTATAGTTTTCAAGAAGTAGTCGCTACAAACTTGTATTTTGAAAATCTATTTTTAGCCATGGCGGCCATCTTGAATTTCCGGCCGACCTGAAATTTTGCTAGGATCATTTAGACATCAAGAGCAACATTTCTGTAAAGTTTTATGAATATCCATCCAGTAGTTTCAGAGGAGTAGTCGCTACAAATAAAACTTAACGGACAGACGGACGGACGGACGCCGCACCACGGCATAAGCTCTGCTGATCTCTGATCAGTAGAGCTAAAAATCTGTTTTTAGCCATGGCGGCCATCTTGAATTTCCGGCCGACCTAAAAAAAATCGGGGATCAATTAGACATCAAGAGCAACATTCCTGTGAAGTTTCATAAAAATGTGTCAAGTAGTTTCAGAGAAGTAATCGCTAAAAGTTGTTACTATATAAATCTATGTAAACAAAGATGGCCGCTAGCAGCCATGTTTAAAGTTGCATCGAAATAAATTTCGACAAGGATCAACATCATGTCATGCTGATCATTTTAGAAAATGTCCCATATCAATATCACATACAGTTTTCAAGAAGTAGTCGCTACAAATGTATTTATTTTAAATCTATTTTTAGCCGTGGCGGCCATTTTGAATTTCCGGCCATCCTGAAATTTTGCTAGGATCAACTAGACATCAAGAGAAACATTCCTGTGAAGTTTCATGAACATCCGTCAAGTAGTTTCAGAGGAGTAGTCGCTACAAGTTTTTACTATATAACTCTATGTAAGCAAAGATGGCCGCTGGCAGCCATGTTTAACATCGAATCAAAACGATTTTTGACAACGGCCAACATCATGTCATGCTGATCATTTTAGAAAAAGTCCCATATCAATATCACTTCTAGTTTTCAAGAAGTAGTCGCTACAAACTTATTTTTTAAAAATCTATTTTTAGCTGTGGTGGCCATCTTGAATTTCTGGTCGATCTGAAATTTTGCTTTGATCAATTACACATCAAGAGCAACATTCCTGTAAAGTTTCATGAAAATCCGCCTAGTAGTTTCAGGAGTAGTCGCTACAAGTTTTTACTATATAACTCTATGTAAACAAATATGGCCGCTGGCAGCCATGTTTAACGTCGAATCAAAACGATTTTTGACAACGACCAACATCATGTCATGCTGATCATTTTAGAAAAAGTCCCATATCAATATCACTTATAGTTTTCAAGAAGTAGTCGCTACAAACTTGTATTTTAAAAATCTATTTTTAGCTTTGGCAGCCATCTTGGATTTCACATCAACATGAATTTTTGCTAGGATCAACTAGACTTCATTGGCAACATTTCTGTAAAGTTTCATGAATATCCATCCAGTAGTTTCAGAGGAGTAGTCGCTACAAATAAAAGTTTACGGACAGACAGACGGACGGACAGACGGACGCCACACCACGGCATAAGCTCTGCTGATATCTGATAAGAAGAGCTAAACAAGAGGTCAATGACCTTGAAGCTCTACTGATAGATTTTGATAGCTAGGTGATCAGCATTCCTGTGAAGTTTCATAAAAAAATGTCAAGTAGTTTCAGAGGAGTAGTCGCTACAAGTTGAAGTTTTTACTATATAACTCTAGGTAAACAAAGATGGTCACTGGCAGCCATGTTTAATGTCGAATCAAAGTCATTTTCGACAAGGATCAACATCTTGTCATTCTGATCATTTCAGAAAAAGTCCCATATCAATATCACTTACAGTTTTCAAGAAGTAGTCGCTACAAACTTTTTTTTAAAAAATCTGTTTTTAGCCATGGCGGCCATCTTGAATTTCCGGCCGACCTAAAAAAAATCTGGGATCAATTAGACATCAAGAGCAACATTCCTGTGAAGTTTCATAAAAATGTGTCAAGTAGTTTCAGAGAAGTAGTCGCTACAAGTTGTTACTATATAAATCTATGTAAACAAAGATGGCCGCTAGCAGCCATGTTTAAAGTTGCATCGAAATAAATTTCGACAAGGATCAACATCATGTCATGCTGATCATTTTAGAAAATGTCCCATATCAATATCACTTACAGTTTTCAAGCAGTAGTCGCTACAAATGTATTTATTTTAAATCTATTTTTAGCCGTGGCGGCCATTTTGAATTTCCGGCCAGCCTGAAATTTTGCTAGGATCAACTAGACATTAAGAGAAACATTCCTGTGAAGTTTCATGAACATCCGTCAAGTAGTTTCAGAGGAGTAGTCGCTACAAGTTTTTACTATATAACTCTATGTAAACAAAGATGGCCGCTGGCAGCCATGTTTAACGTCGAATCAAAACGATTTTTGACAACAACCAACATCATGTCATGCTGATCATTTTAGAAAAAGTCCCATATCAATATCACTTCTAGTTTTCAAGAATTAGTCGCTACTAACTTATTTTTTAAAAATCTATTTTTAGCTGTGGTGGCCATCTTGAATTTCTGGCCGATCTGAAATTTTGCTAGGATCAATTACACATCAAGAGCAACATTCCTGTAAAGTTTCATTAAAATCCGCCAAGTAGTTTCAGAGGAGTAGTCGCTACAAGTTTTTACTATATAACTCTATGTAAACAAAGATGGCCGCTGGCAGCCATGTTAAACGTCGAATCAAAACGATTTTTGACAACGACCAACATCATGTCATGCTGATCATTTTAGAAAAAGTCCCATATCAATATCACTTATAGTTTTCAAGAAGTAGTCGCTACAAACTTGTATTTTAAAAATCTATTTTTAGCTTTGGCAGCCATCTTGGATTTCACATCAACATGAATTTTTGCTAGGATCAACTAGACTTCATGGGCAACATTTCTGTAAAGTTTCATGAATATCCATCCAGTAGTTTCAGAGGAGTAGTCGCTACAAATAAAAGTTTACGGACAGACGGACGGACGGACCAACATTGGCGGTTTATGGGGTAAATGTTTTATGAGCTAAATTTTCGTCTATGATTATGAGTTTGGCAAACGCATAAACCCGTTTGTACCAAAAAATACCAAGAAATTAGCTCATAAGTATCAGTCCATTCATACATAAGTTTTAAGTGTCCACCCCTGGGAGCTAAGTTTATTTAGAATGATTTCTTACCCCATAAGCCATGTTCTGACATGTTTCTACAGAAGGCTTAGGAGCTTAAGCTCATAAGTCAAAATAGCCCTGAAACCCTGCTGGGACCAACAAATTTGCTGATAAACCTCATGTTTTGGAGCGGACGGACAGACAGACGGACGACGGACGCCGCACCACGGCATAAGCTCTGCTGATCTCTGATCAGAAGAGCTAAAAATGAAAAAAAATCAAAACAGAAGGTAAATCAGCTCCAAAATGTAGGTCAAGGTCATAGATGAAATCCATGCATTCAAAAAGGTGCACTTCCCAAGACACAACTGTCAAAATAGAATGTGTTTTGGCTTCCAAAGATTAAGCTATAAACTAGGTTTAAAGCATCCAGTGCATAATTATAGTCCATGAGAAAGTGATGTAAATGTAACAATTAAAGTTATCAGCCCTTTACATGGAGGGTGAAGGTCAATCCACATTTGCTTTTTGACACGTGATGTACTACCCAAGAAACAACTGTAAGCGAAGTTTGAATGGTCTAATGCATAATGTTTGTGAGAAAATGACCTAAACGCAAATGTTGAAGGTAAGTTATCTGCCCCTTGCTTGGAGGGTCAAGGTCACATCCACATTTGATTTATCACACTGCAATGTATCGCTCAAGATACAACTATAAGCAAAGTTTGAAAGGTCTAGTGCATATAGTTTGTGAAAAAGTGACCTAAACGCAAAAGTTGATGGTAAAAATTATAAGGTTATCTGCCCTTTCCTTGGAGGGTCAAGGTCACATCCAAATTTGCTTTGTCACTTAGCAATGTACCACCCAAGATACAACTATAAGCCAAGTTTGAAAGGTCTAGTGCATACAGTTTGTGAAAAAGTGACCTAAACGCAAAAGTTGAAGGTAAAAATTAAGGTATCTGCCCATTGCTTGGCAGGTCAAGGTCACTTCAACATTTGCTTTGTCACATTGCAATGTACCACCCAAGATACAACTATAAGCAAAGCTTGAAAGGTCTAGTGCATACAGTTTGTGAGAAAATTACCTAAATGCAAAACATGAATGTTGACGCCATCGCTGCTGCCGCCGGAAAAGCAACATCTATGTCTCTTTTTTTCTTCGAAAAGGCGAGACAAAAAATCTGAGGCGAAAAGTGCGGTATTAACCTATACAATGCAGAACTTTCATGCCAATGACATGTCGGAATATATCTATATAGAGAATATTTTTGTTTAGGAATGAATGACTTTATTTCATCGAGAAGTGAGAGAACTACGTTTTCATGAATGCAGCAGGAGTGAAAATGTGAGAGTTTGTTCACTCCGAAATGAAACAAAAGTTTATGCAGAAAAAAAACGAAGGTATTTTTGGCGACATCATAGGCACAGTATGTTAAAGATGCTATTTTAAAACTCACCATAATTTCTAAAAATTTTGACCAATTTCAATCAACTGCGACTCATTTTCTTCATTAAGTAATTGTCAAGCCAAAGATATAACTTCATACCAACTTTCTGAAAAATTTGTTTTCGAAAAAAATTAGATCTACCTGGCAGACCGACTCTACTCTACTGTACTCTGGAGTACCATTACTGTTTGTTTGCTCATTTTCAACACATGTAAGGTTATATACGACGGTCAATCTTTTGTGGTGAAGACCACCCACTTTTCCTGGGTAAAACCAGTACTGTACACCTCCCGCCATCTGTAAGAATCATTCGGCCACGGAGACGTTCAGTAGTACTATTACTGACAACAATTACTAAAATACTTCAATGTCTTTCAAAAGCTATTACTTATTTTCTTAGAACATTCCAAGTTTGATATCAATTAAACAGTTAATTTCTTAAAACAAGTTGTTTTTTACATAGAAAGAAATTAACTATATTTCACAATATGAATAACACTTATTCCATTGCTAATATCACAAAACAACTAGAAATTGTTATTGTCCATGGGACCAAAACGTATGGCTCCCCCACTTGCCCGAACAGACATAATTGACGACTCTAGGTCCAACTGATCTTTATTGATCTGAGATCTGAAATAATAAAAAATTTAAATTAAAAATATTTAAAAAAAAAAAAAATTAAAAAAAAAGAAATCAAAAAAGAATCTAAATTAAAAAAAATTAAAAATCAATAGGGGTCATCTACTTGTCATGACCAACCATCCTTCCAAGTTTGAGGACCGTAGGTCCAACCATTCTCTAGTTATTGATCGGACATCGTTTGTGACACAGACAGACCTACGGCCTTGACCTTTGACCTAGTGACCCCAAAATCAATAGGGTCATCTACTGGTCATGACCAACCATCCTTCTAAGTTTGAGGACCCTAGGTCCAACCATTCTCTGGTTATTGATCGGACATCGTTTTGATAGTCAATGTCACCGCAACCTTGACCTTTGACCTAATGACCCCAAAATCAATAGGGGTCATCTACTTGTCATGACCAACCATCCTTCCAAGTTTGAGGACCCTAGGTCCAACCATTCTGTAGTTATTGATCGGACATCGTTTTGATAGTCAATGTCACCGCAACATTGACCTTTGACCTAGTGACCCCAAAATCAATAGGGGTCATCTACTTGTCATGACCAACCATCCTTCCAAGTTTGAGGACCCTAGGTCCAACGATTCTGTAGTTATTGATCGGACATCGTTTTGATAGTCAATGTCACCGCAACATTGACCTTTGACCTAGTGACCCCAAAATCAATAGGGGTCATCTACTTGTCATGACCAACCATCCTTCCAAGTTTGAGGACCCTAGGTCCAACCATTCTGTAGTTATTGATCGGACATCGTTTTGATAGTCAATGTCACCGCAACATTGACCTTTGACCTAGTGACCCCAAAATCAATAGGGGTCATCTACTTGTCATGACCAACCATCCTTCAAAGTTTGAGGACCCTAGGTCCAACCATTCTGTAGTTATTGATCGGACATCGTTTTGATAGTCAATGTCACCGCAACATTGACCTTTGACCTAGTGACCCCAAAATCAATAGGGGTCATCTACTTGTCATGACCAACCATCCTTCCAAGTTTGAGGACCCTAGGTCCAACCATTCTGTAGTTATTGATCGGACATCGTTTGTGACACAGACCTACAGACACACAGACATTGATAGTCAATGTCACCGCAACATTGACCTTTGACCTTTGACCTAGTGACCCCAAAATCAATAGGGGTCATCTACTTGTCATGACCAACAATCCTTCCAAGTTTGAGGACCCTAGGTCCAACCATTCTCTAGTTATTGATCGGACATCGTTTGTGACACAGACCTACAGACAGACAGAAAGCACAAAATCAATATGGCTCCCCTACCACACTTCGTGTGGGGGAGCCATAAATATAAGTAACACTTCAGTTGTAAATATTTTACACCAAATGGTTAGTAAGTGCAACTGGTAGAGGTAGCATTCCCCTAAATTCATGTTCGTTATGTCATTTTTTGCTCTGACATTAATTTTTTTCATGGGTTTTAGTCCTCATGATGACCCATGTGGTTTCAGGATGCCACTGTAGTCCTCATGATGACCCATGTGGTTTCAGGATGCCACTGCAGTACTCCGGTATAATGGGGAATACAACAGCAGTCCACTCTGCATATTTTTATTTCAGTGTCAATGGAACAAGGGCCGAGAACGACCTTTTGTGTTGGGACACCATAAAACAAAACTCTCTTCAATTCATGATATCATTCAATACATATATGCATTTTTTATGCCAATTAAATATGCTCATAAAACCACCTATCTACAAGTATGCATCAACTGATAAAGACACGGTGATGCATATCTTTTTCTTATCTCAGACTAACATATAACAACAAAAACATATTTACAATATTGTGTCAAACATTGGGTGATAATAGTTAAAACATGTATAACTTTTTCTCAAAATATATTAGATCTATGTTGTTAGTTGTTGAATTCTGCAGGCAAGCCCCTTTTAAAAGTACCTGCCCAGATGTTCAGGCAAATCATATACAACACATTACTGCATTGTCACATTTGATTAATAAGTTTTTAACCTACTTTTCAATCTAATCAGGTCCATTAGATTTTCAAATTGCATGTAAACTTATTTGATTAAAACTCTCTATTTTATTAAGTGTGATAACTATTTTATTTAGTGTTCATGGCCCACAAAATAATAAAACAGTACAATGCGATGTCCATTTGCATATCAATGCCTTCGTTCATTAAATTTAAACAAAGTAAAATTTCAACATTCGCTCCCTACGATCGCTACTGTTGCAAAACTAAATGATACATTTATTTTATAAATAAATTTATAACTTTATAAGCACAGGGAGATACATGTATACAGCAAACACATATACATAAATATATAAAACAATTAACTAATTACTCGGTAATACTAAGTAAATTCTGCCTCAGATATGGGTCTGGTCTATTCAAACTCCAAGGAAGCACTTATTGTTACGACGGAGGTGGTGTCTCCTCCACGGACTTCACGATCGCTGGCTGAACGTCAACTCTGGGCTCTTTCACTACAATTTGTTTCGAAACTTTTTCACTTTTTTGACTTTTCGGTTCCTTTTTTACCTTCTTTACATCGCTTAAAGTCAGCCTGCACATGAGTGTTGTCCATAATGCCAGAATAGCGATGATGGACAGTAGAAACCTTAGTGCTTTAAACCACTCTGGGTAGCCTTCCATTGTCATGTCCATATAGGCAGAACCCGCCAACCCACCCATCACGGTTATAATCGACAGGGATGTCGGCAGCATGAGCCCCACCCATGCAACTAAAGATGGTGTAACGCTGTATCCGATATTTGACCAGTTTGGTTCCACACTGCTGCCTTTCGGGATTGCCATTCCCCAGCGAACTCCGCCAATAAACGATAAAATACACGCACCATACGCAACCTGACTGAACGCAACATTCGTTACGAAGTAGCCCGACATTATCATATAGCTCGGCGCAGCAAGAAAAGGGATCAGTCCAGAGATGCCAAGTATTAATGCAGGAGGTGGTGAAGCTTGCAAGTGTTTTAGGTCCTTGATGAGTGCCAGTGCTTTTGTTTTTGTGTCTTCAGCAAGGGTTCGGCGTTGCTCCTTAACAGTACCTAGATCTGCACTTACAAGACATCTCTGTGTTGAGCTACCAATGGTATTAATAACCTTCCCATGACGAGAAACACAGTTTGAAGTATTCCTTGCCCAGTGAAGAAACATGCTCCTCTCAAGCAGAGCAATGGGCGAAACAGCAACTGCAAAAAACAAACAAAATATTGCAGATTGTCACAATATGCGATATAAATTCAAATTGCATCCATGGGAGAGACAGGCCAAGACAAAAACTTTGCTTACAAATTTGTGTATGAAGTAAAACTGCAAAATGAGTCTGGACCAAATGTCCGAACCTGGGTCTTAATTGCTTTATTTCATATTGCGTAATCCTCTTTTTTGACCAGCTGTAACCTATACATCTTGGGAACATAACCCATACCTTCACACTTGGAAATGTTTATAGTCAATTACAGTTCACTGTAATAAAGTGTGACATTTCAAAGAGCTAAAAAAAAAAAATAGGCAAAGAGAAATCTTTGCCTTTTTTTTTTTTTAAACTATATTTTTATTAAACTGGAAATTTTTGTCTCAAAATTCATTGGGTATATGACACAATAACGGCTTTAAAAAACAGCCGAAAAATACCGAAACATGCATTCAAAGTTTTACAAAGATTGTCAAGATAACATTAGCCTGGACATCTTTTTTGGTGAAATTTGTGTGTTTACTAAACCTTTCTAAGAAGTTATGTCATCATGTGTCACTATCCTTTTGGAAGGAAACGAAACCTACCTTGTCGATAAAGGAATGGTTTTGTACCAACTACCATTCTTGCTAGATTCATAGTTTTTGTCAAAACCTGTAAGTAAAATAACATCCGCATATTATTGTAGGCAAAAACACAACTCGAAAAGATAGGTGCTTAGAATAACATAATTATCATAAAAATTATCTTCTTGATACAGTATCTTGCATTGCAGAACCAGTAATATCTGCTGCCCCGTGTGCCCAAGAGTGCGGCCTAGGGGTTAATTGACCAAGTCATGGAAACCCCACGTAATTCCTTTAAATGTCTGTTTAATTAAGTCTTTTTTAAAAAATTTATTAGTGTCAGTATTTACAAAGACTGTGAACTCATGCTACTGCTGCTGCTATTATAGATGATGATGACAGTGAACACAAAAGTCCAAAATCCATTCTGAACTCCCATGTTTACATTGTAAAACTAGTTTTAGACATTTGTCGTCTGCGCATGACTGTTTCTAGGGTTCGGATGTACCAAGATACAAGATTTTATTAACCAATTAAGGGCCCTCTAGGATCAAGTAATTTAGTACATAGATTACAATGCTTGATAAATAACATAACAAGAGTTGCGCGTAACATGATGTCTCGCCTAAAGAAACATGTCCATCATACATGTTTCAAGCGACCTTCATCTTGACAAAATCGAGGGTTTATAGTCAAGTAAGACTGTCAGTATATCGCAAAAGCAGAAACAACACAAAAGTTCATCATTTATAAAGGTCCTGCATTATTATCAGGAGTCAAACATTTAAAACTGAATGTGACAACATCATTACCGTAATTGATTAGTCAAAGTCTATAATGAACATTATGCAAAGTGCATGCCGGTACTCTATGGACTTAAAGATTGTTTTAAATTATAATTTTTGTTACAGTGTATTATAGGAAACTGTTAATGTTCCATCTATATTTATGAACTACTTCACCCTTAAATTGATAATTTTATACTTTAGTATGTTTTAAATTAGGCCCCAAAGCCTGATGTACTCGAGTTCCCTTTAATACCTGATAGCTATCTGCAGAAACTACACATTGGACTTGATGTAAAATTGAAGTAATTTGCAAACTTGTATTGTTTCAGGAACTGACATGTTAATTAATCTGCATGTATCATGTTTTATCAAGAAATGTCAACTCATATTAAAATTAATGTAATTCTGTTGCTGGAGTATGTTACAATGGTAATGGCAAATTGTATACATTCATTCATTTCATTATCTTAAAGGGACATATGGCAATCTTGAAGTATTTATGAAGCATTGCAATTATTGTTTCGATTTATATATCCAGTATCATATTCACTTTAAACCTACTTGCATATAAATAAATTAAGTTTTCAATGTTTCTCATTGATTTTACCATAAGTTAAAGATACATTATTAAAGTGCATTATTATCAACAGTTAATTATATGTAAAATAATTTACTTCATATTTATTTTAGTGTAATTAATATTAATAATTGAACAAATACAAGTTATGCAGAAAAAACTAGTGTGACCTTGTGATTTTAAAACGTTCAGATTGTCATGTGAACCTTTAAGAGAATTTATAATACAGATAAACTTTACTGGAGTATCAAATTACCCAGCTGCAAACAATAAATTAAGCCCCAGTGATTGGTGGCTGTATACTGTAATTGCTTCAATTATCACTTATCGGGGGAAAATGTCATACATATAATTAATGTAATACTGTTCTGTACTGCTATGAAAGACGCATTTTTACTCAATTGTTATTAATTCTTAAACTTCCATAAATAGAAGCAATAACTGTTGCTTTTATCGAAGTTCATTATCTGGCAGTCTGTTAGAATGGCAATTATTTTTAACAGTCTAATGACCATGGCAAATGCTATCAAGACAGTATTTAAGGGAATTTGTAATATATTTTTTGAATAAATGAGTCAATAAGAAAAAGATTTGTTATTTGTTTAAACATAGTTTTATCCAGAATATTTACAACCTTATATATGTTACACTGATTGGAATTAAAGTAAAAAGTTAACCTTCCAAAGATAGACACTTTTGATAAACTTTTGCTGGAGTATCAAATTACCCAGCTTGTTGCAGTAGCTACATAAAAAAGATAATGCAATTAAGTTCCTGTCAAACCTTATAAAACTCACATGAAAATTGGAATGTGTATGCATTTAAAATAGAAGAAAGCTATACAGATTATGGCTGGACAAGAACAATGTCCAGTGAGTTTATATATGAGATTTTGAACACTGTACATTGCTGCAGTGCTGAGAAAACAATGTGAAATTTGGAGAATATACATTTATTAAAGTGACCCTGACCTTGACCAAGGGTCAGTTGGAGGGCTGGAAGTTGCTTGGCTGGACAAGAACAATGTCCAGTGAGTTTATATATGAGATTTTGAACACTGTACATTGCTGCAGTGCTGCGAAAACAATGTGAAATTTGGAGAATATACATTTATTAAAGTGACCATGACCTAGACCAAGGGTCAGTTGGAGGGCTGGAAGTCGCTGAAATAAGAAGAACAATGACCAGTGAGGTTATACATGTATATGAAATTTTAACACTCTACTCCAAAGAACAACAAAGTTATAATAATTTAACGCACTTTAACACATTTTTTTTGGAGACGGTAGATGCATTTAAGAGGAAACTGACCATGACACAAGGTCAGTTAGAGTCTGATAGTTACTGGAATAAGAAGAACAATAACCAGTGAAGTTATATATGAAATTTGAACACTCTACTTAACTTAGTAGAGTCCAGTGGAGTCCAGTGGAGTCCAGGTCAGTAAAATACATGTACCGTCAATATTTACGTTAAAATTTGGTGACGGTACATGTATTTAAGTGACCTTGACTCTGACCCACGGTCAGTTGCAGGGCTGGAAGTTATTGGCATTAAGACGGGCAATGAGCAGGAGGTTATATATGAAATTTGAATATTCTACTCCCAAGGACAAAAAAGTTACAATACAATATGTTGACACCGTCGAGCCCGCCAACATAAGCGGCACCTATAGTCTCGCATTTTTTCCAAAGGCGAGACAAAAATGATGACAAAACAACCAGAGCACATACACTTAGCAGTTCACAGTCCCTTAAACTACAACCACACCACTAATGCAGTCTTTTGAAAAGCACAAATAACATTAATAGTCATTAAAAGTACAATACAATTAAATAGGTACCCAGTACTTTCAAGTTTTTTTAATATTTTCACAAGATAACCAGATAACAGCCAAATAAGTTGATTACGTGAATTCAGTTTGAAAAAACTAGAACACTCTGAAGAGGTGCATGTTAATAAGGTAGATATTTCAATAGTTGCGCGAATCGTAGCTCTTATGGTGTGTACCTACCACAGAGCTACGATGCGATCCTTAACAGAATAAAATAGAGAGGTTTTCGATGACATCAAGCCTGCATGAACAACCACCATAGTTCAATTGACTAAACCTTAAAAACAACTTGTGCATGCATACAACTCACTAAAGAGAAGAATATTTCGTCGACTTAGGGATTTTTGTGTAAGGCTCAGTGTTTCAGCAGACATATTTTTCTTAAATGTTTACCATTTAAAATATCACTCGCGGTGTTGTTCCGTATTTGGAAACTTAAACCCGCCCATAGCTGACACAAATTAACAACGTTAATGGGAAAGCGATAGATTTGTGAGTAGAGCGGGGTTAAGTTTCCAAATACAGAACGAAACGTCACACGAGAACCAGATTATTTCGATGTAAACAATGAAAATGTCGGAAATTAACAGTCCTCTGACAGTGGTCTTCAAGCACTAACTATATCAGGGTGTCTTTCCTCCCTTTGTTGGGCCTTCTGCATGCATTGTGGTATTTAAGGTTTGTTCTATTGAAATCCAATGGTTGTTTATGCATGCATTACGTGATGCATTCAGAAACCTTGTCAGAAAAGTGCATACTACCATAAGAGCCTTGATTCTCATGTCTAATATTTCACCTGAATAGTAAGGACATGTTATGAGGAAATGCATCTACAGAATGACTGGTACAATGTTCATATGAGCTATGTTCAACAGGAGTATTATTAGATCTACCAGTTTTGATTTTCAGTTAAATGGGAACTTAGACGAAATTTAGCAATGGCATTACGTTTTTCAAAATTATCTATATTGGTATATTGATTACTTAGGACAACATTACCATTGCTTTACTCAACTTGCGTAAGTCCACGAGTGGAAAAAACTCCCTTCCCGGGACTGCGGCCCGATAAGGGAGCCGCTAATAGGTTAACCCTATAACTCCGAAATCAGAACTGGGCTCACTTCCTCTTATTCCACTCGCGCTGTATCTCAAGGATCAGGTAATATCGAGTGGCTCAATTTCTTCCACGGGTTTTGTGTTTTGTTCACTTTATTTTGGTATTTCTTTATCGTTATGCACCTTTTCTACATTTACAGTTCGTGCGTTTAGCACAGTTGTTGTACTTTTTCTATTTTAGCGCATTATGTCGCATGTGACCACGCCACCGCTGGGTGGGGAGTCCTGCTCGAAAGGGGAAATGAGTACCCCTTACGCCCAGGATAAACCCCAACTCAGACGGAAACTGCCTGGTTCCCCTTTCAACCCTTGTTCCAGTAAGCTGGCCGGTACTGTGGGGGACCACGGTAGTGGCAGAGACTCTCGGTTTGCGGAAGGTCCTCAGAACAGCTCCGGCTCGGAATCATCTAGGGTACCTTCCAGAGAGTCCAGGCACAAGAGTAACCATGATTATTCAGGTAAGGAGACTACACTTTCTTCTAATTCTGAATTTTCGGGGTTTTCTAACTCCCCTCCTAGGGGTAGGCCCCACTCCCGGCGTAAACGGAGTAGTTCTCATAGACGTCATCAGAGTCATCATATGTCTTCCCGGGAACTAGCCAACCTCAGGTCTCTTCTGAGCTCGGCTTCCCGGCTCTCTCATTCTAAGAGATCCAGGAACCACTCTAGGTCTCGTTCTAGAGATTCTTCCAAGCGGGCTAGACATTCCCGTTCTAGTTCTTCTCGCCCTAGACGGGATCACGCTCATACCATTTCACCTTCTAGCGGTTCCCGGTCCCGGAGATTTTCACCCCCTTCGGTCATTCTCCCCCCTCAACCTCCAGAGGTTGTTTCGGGGTTTTTGTTGGATCCTGTCACAGGCTTGTTTCAATCTGGTCAACCTCCCCTACCCACTCAGAGTGTGACTTCTAAGTCTCCTAAAGCCTTCCAGAAAGAACCTTCTCAGGGTGCAGTTTGGCCTTCCTTCTCCGAGCTGATTGGCCTTCTTAGGAATAGGTTGGGACCCTCAGTTAGCCCTCCGGTAGTTGCACCTGTCAATTCCTCTGCTGGTGCTCTTCTAAACCTGACCTTTCTTTACCCCAGAGTAGGCAGGTTGCTTCTCTTCTTTCCTCTCTTCTGGCTGAGGTGAGGGGTCCAGAAACAGTTTAAGGGTCACCACTTCCTCAGTTTCCTAAGGCCCTTCGTACTAATAAGCTTCTTACTGGTCAAAGACAGTTTGGTAACATACGTACAAAGTATGTGCCTCAAGCTCCCGTAATCCCTTTAGAACCCCCCTTGGTAGATTCTTCTGTTCAGGATGTTCTTCGGTCTAAGTCTAGTTTGCCTTCCACGGCTACCATCCCTTTGGTAGATGTTGTATCGTTGGATCGTTTGGCACGTATGGGTGTCCAGATTTCTTCACATACCGATTTGTTTCTTTGTGGCATCCTTTCTATTCTCAGGGACCCTTCTCCTTCGCCTGAGGCTCTTATCGAGCTTCAACGCTATATCCTTTCTACAGTGAAGGCTAACGTCGATGCTATGGGTTTGTTTCTTCGGATTTCCGAGGCTTTCAGTCTGTTCAGAAGGGACGCGATTTTGAACCTCTCTTTTCTTAATCCGCAATTGTCGGCTAGCATTAGAGTGGAACCTATTAATTCACCTACTCTCTTTGGTCCCTCCTTCCCAGATGTGCTATTATCCCATTATAGGGAAGAGGTCAAGCATTCTTCCTTCCAGAAGATAGCACTTTCTTCTGTTCGACCTCCTAGACCCCCTCAGGGTGGGTACAGGTTTACGACCCCTCAAGCTACGGTTAGCAGGGCCCCGATAGTAGCTCCTGCACCCTTTGTTCCACAGGCTTGTTCTTCTGTGTTTCAACCCAGGTCGGTTCGTCCCCCAAAGCGACAGGATAAGTACCATTCTGGAGGTCGGGGTAGAGGTAAGAGTAGGGGCAGAAGCTCTCGCTTCCCTGCCCCATAGGGCTGCCCGCTCCGGTTTCCCACAGGCTCCTTCCGGTTCGGTTCCTCCTCTAGACTTGAGGATCCCAAAACCGGAAATACCAACAGGCGGCAGACTTTCTGCCTATAGTCAAGCCTGGGAAAAAAATAGCAGATCCTTGGACACTCTCAGTGGTCCAGGGCGGGTATCTCATTCCTTTTCGTGTCCAACCTCCTCTCACACGTCATCCTCCAGTCAAATTCGGTCCTCCTCGAAATTCACAGAAGTTTCTGGTCTTGGATCAGGAGATCCAAAACCTCTTGCGGTTACAGGCAGTGGAACCGGTGCTTCCCTCCCATCCAAGAAAGGGCTTTTACAGCCGCCTCTTTGTAGTGGCCAAACCTTCGTGTTCTTGGAGAACAGTAATAGATCTTTCAATATTGAACAGGTTTATCATCACTCCACATTTCAAAATGGAAACTCTAGATTCCATTCGGGTGGAACTACAGCAGGGAGACTGGGTAACCTCCCTGGATCTGAAAGATGCATATTTTCATGTCCACATCTACCCCTTTTCTAGGAAATACCTGGCAGGGGACAACCTATCAGTTCCGAGCACTACCATTCGGACTATCTCCAGCCCCTTATGTGTTCACTCGGTTGATCAAGGTGGTTTGTGCCCACGTTCATCGCATGGGTATTCGTTTGCACACTTACCTAGACGAATTGGCTTCAACCAGCCAACTCCAGAGATCTGGCTCTATCTCACTCAAAGCTTCTACTTTCAGTAGTTCTAGGTCTAGGTTTTATTCCAAACTGGGACAAGTCGGAACTAATCCCTTGTCAGGCCTTCAATTTCCTCGGAGCTCGTCTTTCTCTACTAGAAGCCCTGGTAGGCCCATCTTTGGACAGAATCCATCACCTACAGGAGTCCCTCAGGGCCCTCTTGTTGCAAACCTCGGCTTCAGCAAGGGAAATCCATTCCCTTTTGGGTCAAATTGAATCTATGTCCAAGCTTCTTCCTCTAGGCAGGACTCACAAACGCCCGTTACAGTGGGCATTAAAAGACAGGTGGGATCAGGCTTCCCAATCTTGGGAATGCCAAATCCAGCTAGGCCCTTGGTTCAAATTAGCAACTCTCAAGTGGTTAGATTCGGCTTTTCTTATGGACAGGGTTCCCCTTCACCCTCCAGACCCAGATTTACACCTGTTCACGGACGCCAGCCTTCTGGGTTGGGGGGGCCCATTTGGGAGATCTTCAGGCCTCAGGTCTTTGGACCCTCTCCGAAAAGACCTCCCATATCAATCTTTTGGAGCTAAAGGCGGTTTTCTTGGCGCTTCAGACCTTCGTAATAGCTATACGATGCCATTCGGTCTTGTTGGCCACAGACAACACTACAGTTGCGGCGTACCTTAACAAGGAAGGGGGATCTCATTCCAGGAAGCTCTCAGATTTAGCAACAGAAATCCTCAAGTGGTGTTTCCAAGAAGGAATCTTCCTGAGAGCACGTTTTATCCCAGGCAAACTGAATGTCTTGGCGGATTCCCTATCCTGCACTCTCCAACGTTATCCCAAGTATTTCTTCTTTGGGACACTCCACGTGGACCTGTTCGCAACCCGGTTGAACAACCAACTTCCGACTTCCGTCTCCCCAGTACCAGACCCCTTGGCATGGGCAGTGGACTCCCTTGCTATACCGTGGAGGGATCTGTTCGCCTATGCATTCCCTCCACCTCCTCTGCTGTCCCGAGTACTTCTGAAGATCCAGCGAGAAGCTTGTCTGGTTATATTGATAGCCCCACTTTGGTCGGGCCATCCATGGTTTCCGACCCTCCTATCTCTTCTGGTGGCTCCTCCCCTGAAGCTAGCCCCCAGATTAGACCTCTTGTGTCAACCCCTGTCACGACTACTTCATCCCAGACCGGAAGTATTCAACCTTCACGCCTGTCTCTTATCAAACGACATCTGCTGACGGCAGGTTTTTCTGAAAGGGTTGCCCATAGAGTCTGTACCTCCAGAAGGGCTTCCACTAATGCCCTCTATGAATATCGGTGGAAGTTCTGGACGGATTGGTGTGTCTCAAGGTCATTGGATCCACTCCATCCATCTTTGACTTCACTCTCAGACTTCATTGTCTCTTTGTTTGAGGACAAATCTCTTTCCCCTTCTTCGGTTAAAGGTTATCGCTCCGCTATTTCTATCACGCTCAAGGAAATTACGGGGCATGATTTCTCGGATAGTCCTCTTCTCTCTAATATTATTAAAAGTATAGAGTTAGAGAGCCCAGCAGTTGCCCATATTGCTCCCAAATGGGATCTTCTGTTGGTTCTCAAGACTATCGCAGACCCTCCTTTCGAACCTCTGGAGGAAGGTAGGAAGGAGCCTACCCTCAAGGCAAGAGTGGTAGGAAGGAGCTTACCCTCAAGGCTACCTTTCCTATAGCCCTAGCCTCGGCCGTAGACCGAGTGAGATCCATGCCTTACTGGGGACTGAGCTTTGCCTTCATCCATAGCATGGTCTAATTCAATTCCCTTAGAACGCATTCTTAAAGCATGCTACTGGAATTCGGACAACTCCTTTGTTAGATTCTACCTAAGGGATTGTTCCCAGCTCAATAACGAATTGGCTGCTCTGGGTCCTTTGGTTGCTGCCCAGTCTGTCATCGGAGCTTCGCTACCCGACCAGTTAGATGACTAGGTTGTCTGCAAGTCACTAACGTCCGGGGTTTCGAACCAAACTTATTACATATGCATGTTTTGCATGTACCAGCCATACCTATGGTTACTGCTATACCTGGAAAAAAAATCCCATATGCATGTTGTTTGTTTTACCTATTCGCACACAGTTAAATGTTACTGTGTGTTTATAGTTTATTACCTATACAGTTAATTATATGAAACTTAAACTGTTATGTAAGTATCTAATTGGGATTTATTGATACTGGTTTTCTTTTAACAATCGATTTAATACAAACATATTCTTCTGATAGATACGTTTGATATTGTCGATTATTCAATGGTGCTGGGCTTAATTGCCCTTGACCTCCTTGACAGACGGACGGTTTACTGCACCATAATTGACATTTTACACCTTCGACTTTGCTACGGGTGTAATAGAGGTTCCCTCTACATGTACTTGGGAATAGGACTGCACGTGCCACATTCACCATGTTATTTTCACCTCTTCTGGAGATGTCATGGAATCTCCTTCAATTGTGTATTGTGAACCAAGCAGGACCCCTATATATGGGTGAGTGTTAGTTAGTTGTTTCTGCAGGTTTTAATCTGCTCTAATTTCTTGAGATTATAGCAGGTTTGATCATGCCCCTTTGCTTGTTTCAGTTTGTTCAAATTCCCTTGATACATTCTACCTATCATAACAGACTACTTATTTCCACCCCATGTTAATTTTGTTAAAGTCGCAATGGTAATGTTGTCGTAAGTAATCAATATACCAATATGCTAAATTTGGTTCATTTTAGTATTGGCTTATTATACTTACGACAACATGAAATCCCACCCCTCCTTAATTAGAATTTGCGGAATAAGAGGAAGTGAGCCTCGTTCTGATTTCGGAGGTATAGGGTTAACCTATTAGCGGCTCCCTTATCGGGCCGCAGTCCCGGGAAGGGAATTTTTTCCACTCGTGGACTTATGCAAGTTGAGTAAAGCAATGGTAATGTTGTCGTAAGTATAATAGACCAATACTAAAATTGAACTAAATTTAGCATATTACATAGGTACTCTTCCAGTTAAAGGTCCTGTTTAAAAGTGAAGTAAGTTGTCAATTATTCATCCCGTTTTTCCTGGAACTTCTCTTAATCATTTTAGTTTAACTGTTTTGACAAGTTTTGACACTGAAATTACTGAAGCAGAGTGAGTAGAAAATTTATCAATAACCATGCTTAGAACTTTAAGAACTGATACAAGTTTTGAATACCAGGAATTGAATTGAATTGGATTTTATAGTTGCACTAATCATCTGGCGACTTTCCAGCTTCCATAGGTGGAGGAAGACCCCAGGTGCCTGAATTATCAGGCCATGTGACTTGCAAAAATTTACTAACCCCAACACATTTCTACTGACCCAAATTTTTTCAAGTTTGAGTGTTATTTTTATAAAACCTGTATATTGTCACAGAAATTTACATTCTGTGTGGATTTATATATACTGAGTCATTTCCTGTGATGTATAAACAAAATAAATAGACTTCTTATTAGTTCACACACAGTTGGAAATTTTTGGGTCAGATTTTGTTCCGATTCATTTTGGCATTTCATTTTCATCTAATTTTTAACATGCCCGACAGGCATATCAGGTTGCAAAATGTACATGCCCGTCTCAATTTTTACTGACCATGGGCTTCAGGCTACTGACTAATTTCGAAGACTGAATTGTTTATTTCTTCTTGTAAGCCAATGGCTGTAGTACACGCCTACTAGACTCCGCAACCGACTCCAAAAAGAGGTGATAATACGACATTTCGGAGACACTTCCGATGCGGTTGCGGAGAGCAAATTGAAGCAGCAACGGTAAGTGTGAATTTAATATTTTCGTTTTTTTCGGCCCTAACTCGATCTTTTTCAAAAATCGGGGAATGTGGTACGATGTAGGAATGTTTTCCCTTCCTGTTTCATGCGTTGGTTTCGAAATATATTGAAAAATGTGGTCTGTAGAATTGTCATAAGTCAATCGACGAGTGTAATTTTCTCAACTGGACATGGTTTTTACTCCGTTTTTCTGCTATTTTATGAGAAATCTGCCTACGAATGAGGTCTATGACTTTGAAATCGGCTATCTTTCATCGTTCAATAAAAACAAGAGCTGTCGGAGAACAGTGCAGCTCGACTATTCGATTTTTCAGAGAATAATACATTTATAGCTAGTATATACCATCAGAAAACAAGGCTACAACAATGTGGAGTGGGTTTGGGAGCACAACATAACTATGTGTAAGAACTTACCAAAACTACACAGAAATATGTAAAAAAACAACAACAAATTACGAGTTTTGAGTGGGTGCGGGATGGGGGTGGTAGAGAGGCGGGGGTGGTTGGTGTGGGGAGTGGGGGTGGTGAGGGCAACATATATGTGTAAGAAGCTAAGCTATGTAAGAATTCACCAAAAATATGTAAAAACTGGTGCAATATTATAAATAGTTAGTAATATGCAAAAAATAATTTGCTTTGAACTATTCTAACAATTAATATTAATGATATCAAGATTGCCGTGTGTCCCTTTAAGTGAGGATGTGGTAGAGGCGGGGGGTGGGGAGGGCAACATATATGTGTAAGAATTGACCAAAACAACACAGAAATATGGTAAAACAAAATAAAATAACTTAGATTGGGGGGGAAGATAGCTATATGTAAAAATTGACCAAAACAACACAGAAATATGTAAAAAAAAGAAAAAAGAGTTTCGAGTGTGTGTGTGTGTGTGTGTGTTGGGGGGGGGGGGGGGGGGGGGGGGGGGGGGGGGGGTGAGAGGCGGGAGTGGGTTGTGTGGGGTGGAGGGGGGAGGGACAACATATATGTGTAAGAATTGACTAAAAGAAAGTTTCAACTGGGGGGGGGAGTGTTGAGAGGCGGTGGGGTGGGGGGGCGGGGGGGGGGGGGACAAAATATATGTGTAAGAATTGACTAAAACAACAAAGAAATATGTAAAAAAAATAAATAAAAAAAACTGGAGGGGAGTGGGGGTGTGGGGTGGGGGGGGGGAGGGAGCCCATGCCCCAATATGGGTGAAGTAATAAGATGCATAATGCTATAACAAATCCCAAACCAAAATTATAGATATATACATGCTTACACGCAAACCTAGATCTGCCTTTATTGCACATTTTATGGGCCATCACAATTTGGGTTCCATGGGAGCCCAGAATTTGCAGAAGACAAAATTACTTATCCAACCCTTTACAACATGCTATAAGGAAACCAATTCCAAAATTTAGTTCAGCTAGAACAAGAAATGTAAGAGATATAGACCTGTAAACACAGCTTACACGAAAAATTTGATGTGAAACAGACATATTTTAAGGGCTATCAAAATTTGGGTTACATGGGAGCCCAGGGGTTACAGAAACCAAAATTACTTAAGCAACCCTTACGATAATGCTATAAGGAAGCTAATGGCCAAATTTGGTTGTGCTAGGGTAAGAATTGTAAGAGATATAGACTTGTAAACACAGCTTACACGCAAAATTTGATGTGAAATGGGACACATTTTATATCATAATTTAGGTTCCATGGGAGCCCATGGGTTACAGGAACCAAAATTTCTTATGCAGCCCTTAAGATAATGCTATAAGGAAGCACATGAACAAATTTGGTTGTGCTAGGATAAGAAATGTAAGAGATATAGACTTGTAAACACAGCTTACACGCAAACCTTGATGTGGGACGCTGACGCCGACGCTGACGCCGTGGTGATTACATAAGCTCTCTTATTCTTCAAATAGTCGAGCTAAAAATTCAATCGAATATAAATTGAAAATAATTATGGTCAGTTTTTATGAAGAGGCGGTGTCGGAGAGTAATAGGCGGATTCGGAGAGTAAGAGGCGGTTTCGGAGACGTAGCTAAATAATATGTAAACGCTTGCAATTATTGTGAAAATTGGAGAATTCAATACGTTTCAATAAATGCCGTTGTTACTGTTTTGTACAAGACTATATCTTCCGTATCACAAGTCAAATCACATTTGGTGTAGTCATGGTCCTTTTTAGACCTTAGTCTATTCTTACGGAGATAGACGAGGAAGCCCGGTTGGGTTTGGAGGCTGAACAAAAGTTGCATTATACATATAATATACCTCTAAAGAACACACTTATAAAACCGAGTCTGCTTCCTATAGTTTTCAGATGTCTTCGTTGTTTCCAGTATTAATAATGTTTTATCGAGGATAATTCTGTAACAAGCTTGAAAGATGAGAATATTTTAAAAAGTCATTTTTTCTGATATTGTTTAAAATTTACAACAATGTATCATTTCGTTTAAAAGAAAAAAAATGATACTAGGTTAGATTTTCAATATTATATAATCCATAAAAAGTAGGGAGGCATAATATCAGCAGGAACATTGACAGGTATACTTATTCATATACAAGTAATACTTGACTACCAGTAAGTGTTTGCTGTTGTTTGTTTCAGATGGGTAAATTCAAAGGTAACAGGAAAAGGGGACTAGCGTTATCTATGAGAAAGAACTACAAAGCAAGAAATGTTTTCAACCTTTTGAGCAGCACGCCGAGAAAGACAATTTCAACCAAAAGAAAACGCCTAAATTCCACACTTTCACCATACATGAAGAGACAACAAAAAGTAAAACTTCAACTCCTAGAAAATTGGGTTCTAACATAAAAAAAAATCTCCACTTTCGAAATGTAAACTTTGAAAAATATACTAATGATAAGGAACAGTGGGAAACGGACAGTGAAGACAGTCTTTGTGAAATGTTGGAGGAGACATGCCTATATTCTGATGCTCCATCTCTTCATGAAGAATCATTTTCAAGCATTCCTGAACCTGAGGATTTAAATGACAAAATTGAAGGAGAACTAGATAATTTTCAAGTTAATAACATTCTTGATGAAGTTACAACAGTTTTATCGGAAAACGAGGCTGGTGAAGAATTTGTTACATTTTTGAAATTGGTAGCAGAATGGAAGTTTCCTCTGGACAATGTAGCGTTTCGTCTGTTTCTAGATGTTGTGCGGTGGTTTAATTGTGACGATATTCGTTCTATGCGTTACAATGACACAAGCCTTAAGTTCTTTTGGATAGGAAAACATTTATTTGGAGGTCGGTTTCCGAGATTCATGTCAGGACCGAAAAATGAAAGTGATCTTCTGTTGGGTAAAAAACAACTATGTTCTAGTGACTCTAGAACAAACTTTGATGATGATGGGTAGGACCAGTAACAAGTATTTGCACAAATAATTCATCATAAACAATTGTATTGATACATTGCTTATCAATTTAAATCAGTATAGATCTATTATATAGAGTATATGTCTCCGAAACCGCCTCTTACTCTCCGAATCCGCCTCGACCATAACCTGACATTAAAGATACTGTTAAATAGTTTACCTAAGCATGATGTAACAGCTATACCTCTGTAATTTTCTGTGTTCTTTGGATCTTTTGACTAGAAAATAGGAGTTAGTAACCATGTGTCCAATCATTTGGGTAAAAACTTGAAATAAGCACTTTGTTAAAAGTTTTTTTAGTGAGGGTTACAAGACGGAGTGGCCTGCTTTCAGCGTTTCGTTTGATATAAGTGCTAATCCTGAGGAAGAGTCAGATTTTAATTTTTAACTTCCTTAACTTTCCAGAGTGGTCATATGAAAATCTAATTCTTTGAAAAGATTTGAGTCTTTTTTTTTTTTCCATATCGTTTAACCCTTTAACCCGCTACATATATATATATTGGACTGTTCTTTCCTTGCAACTAGGCTTGGTACTGATCATTCCTGCCAAGTTTCGCTGAAATCCAGCCAGGGGTTCAGGAAAACTAGACCGGATAAAGTTTGTGCATAAGGGGCCATAACTCTGTCAAAATTCATTTAACCGGAACATGACCGAGATATGCATAACTAGGCTTGATACTGATCATCCTTGCCAACTTTCACTGATATTCGGTCAGGGGTTTAAAAGAACTAGTTGGGACAAAGTTTGTTTTATAAAACATTTAAAGGGCCATAACTCCGCCAAAATCATTCAATGGGAACACAGTGATGATATGTATAACTAGGCTTGGTACTGATCATCCCTGTAAAGTTTCGTTGAAAACAGGCCAAATCAAGTCATAATCATTAATAGTAACAGTCTGGTAAAGTTTGGCAAAGATCAGGTGAAAAATGAAGGCCATATTGTGTTGAGGCAAAATATAAAAAATTTAACTATATCAAGGACCATAACTCTAATGTTATTGGTCCGAACTGGCTGGTTTTCGAACTCGTCTGAGCTTTCATTGTTGTCAACAATCTGGTAAAGTTTGAACAACATTGGATGAAAAATGAAGGCCCTATCGTGTTAATGAGGCAAAATACAGCAATTTAACTAAATCGAGGGCCGTAACTCTGCTGTTACTGGGCCAAACTGGCTGGTTTTTCAAACTCGTCTGAGCTTTCATTGATGTCAACAATCTGATTAAGTTTGAAAAATATCGGATGAAAAATGAAGGCCCTATCGTATTAACGAGGCAAAATATAGGAATTTTAACTAAATCAAGGGCCATAACTCTGCTATTACTGGGACGAAATTGCTGGTTTTCAAACTTATCTGAGCTTTCATTGATGGCAACAATCTGGTAAAGTTTGAAAAAGATTGGATGAAAAATTAAGACCCTATAGTCTTAACGAGGCAAAATAAAGCAATTTTAACTAAATCAAGAGCCATAACTCCAGTGTAACGGGTCCAAACTGGCTGGTATTCAAACTCATCCAAGCTTTCATTGATATCAACAATCTGGTAAAGTTTGAAAAAGATCGGATAAAAAACGAAGGCTCTATCGTGTTAACGTGACAAAATATAGCAATTTTAACTCAATCAAGGGCCATAACTCTGGTATTACAGGTCCAAACTGACTGGTTTTCGAACTCAAGATCGGATGAAAAATGAAGGCTATATCGTGTTGAGGCAAAATATAGCAATTTTAACTAAATTGAAAATGGTCCAATCTCGCTGTTTTCGAACTCGTTCGAGGTTTCATTGACATGAACAATCTGGTACAGTTTGAAAAAGATCGGATGAAAAATGAAGGCTCTATCATGTTAACAAGGCAAAATAATGCAATTTTTACAAAATCAGGGGCCATAACTCTGATGTTACTGGTCAGAACTGGCTGGTAAAAAAGATTAGACGAAAAATGAAGGCCCTATTGTGTTAACGAGAAGAAAGTTAACGGACGGACGGACGGTCAAACGGAATAGAGCAAGGTGCCATGTTTAAAGGGCCATTAACAAAGGGGCCATACAAAAAATGTTTTTAAACGTGTTTTACTGTCGAAATATCCATTATAAAATCATGCGAATTAATATAAGCTTTCCCGTTGCTTAATGGCATTAAGGCGGTAACACGTAATGTACCTAACCAAGGTTATTACCTAACTAAGGTTAAGTTTGGGGGAAATAATGCAAAATATGACCTTGACCTTGGTATTTTTTGTCATCCAGCGATGTCCACCAATTCCAACTACAGCTGTTACCTTTTAAGGGCAACAAATATACCCCCACTACCAGTCCCCCACATGCCCCACTCTACTGTTTGAGTAAAGATTGAGTAGAATGGGATTTTCATGATCAGGTAATTGTGGCCTTTCACTGGTGACTTACTGACCTCAAAACCAGTTGCGGCCTTCTTTTTATCACAGGCAGTCTACCTACTAAGTTTCATGAGATTTGCTTCAGGGAGAAAGGAGTTATGGAGCAGCCAAGATTTTTCATTATCTGGTCCAGTAACCTTGACCTTTGATCTACTGACCTCAAAATTAATAGAGGTCATCCTCCCACCGCAGCAGTTCACCTATGAAGTTTCATGAAATTTGCTTTTTGAAGAGATTAGTTATGGAGCGGAAAAGGTTTTTCATTATCAGGTGCTGGTGACCTTGACCTCTGACCTACTGACCTCAAACTTAATCGGGGTCATCCTGTCATCACAGGCAGTTCGCCTAGGAAGTTGCATGGACTTTGCTTCAGGGGAAGAGGAGTTATGGAATGGACAAGGCTTTTCATTATCAAGTCCCAGTGACCTTGACATTTGATCTACTCAATCAAAATCAGAAGTGTTCGTCCTCTCACCACAGACAGTTTACCTATGAAGTTTCATGAGACTTGCTTCAGGGGGAGAGGAGTTATGGAGCGGACAAGGCTTTTCATTGACTCAAAATCAACATGGGTTATCCTCTCACCAGATGCAGTTCACCTATGAAGTTGCATGAGATTTGCCTTAGAGGGAAAGGAGTTATGCAGCGGACACAGTTTTTCATTATTTTGGTGACCTTGACCTTTGACCTACTGACCTCAAAAGCATTAGGGGTTGTCCTCTCACCACATGCAGTTCACCTATGAAGTTTCATGAGATTTGCTTCAAGGGGAGCGGAGTTATGGTGCGGATAAGGTTTTTCATTATCGGGTCCCGGTGACCTTGACCTTTGACCTACAGAACTCAAAATCAATAGGGGTTGTTCTCTCAACACAGGCAGTTCAACTATGAAGTTTCATGAGATTTGCTTCAGCGGGAGAGGAGTTATGGAGTGGACAAGGTTTTTCATTATCGAGTCCCGGTGACCTTTGACCTACTGACCTCAAAATCAATAGCGGTCATCCTCTCATCACAGGCAGTCCACGCATGGTTTTATGAGATTTGCTTCAGGAGGAGAGGAGTTATGGAGTGGACAATGTTGCGTCTACAGACAGACAGACAGACAGACAGACACGGTGAAACCAGTATACCTTCCTAAAACGAAACTTCGTTTAGCAAGGGTATAACAAACATATGACCAAGTATCAAAGACATAAAGTGAGAGACAATCACAAAGTTAACTGAGGTTAAGTTACGTGACCAAACTGATGTTTAGGGTAAATAAAACAAAATGTGACCTTGACCTTGGTATTTTTTGTATATTCAGCAATGTCCACCAATGCCAACCATACATATGACCAAGTATCAAAGACATAAAGTTAGATAATCACATAAAGTTAACTGAAGTTAAGTTACCTAACCAAGGTTAAGTTACCTAAATAAGGTTAAGTTTGGGAAAAAATAAGCAAAATATGACCTTGACCTTGGAAATTTTTGTCGTTCAGTGATGTCCACCAATACCAACAATACATATGACCAAGTATCAAAGAAAATGAGGCAATCACATACAGTGAACTGAGGTTGTTACCTAACCAAGGTTAAGTTTTGGGAAAATAACGCAAAATAAGACCTTGACCTTGGTAATTTCGGCATTACGTGATGTCCCTTGACCCAACAAAGCATCTGACAAAGTTTCAGAAAAATCTGATCAGCGGTTGTTGAAATATAGTTGATTTAAAATGTGGCCGTCACCACCGGTTAGTGACTGCTATGTCTCGCTACCCTTCTTTCAGAAAAAGGCCCTCTACTTTTGTCCAAGTATTTGGACAAAGTATGCCCAATGAACTTGGACAGCCTATGGTGGGCGCCATTTTTTAAAAATGTTTGGATTACGATCTTCTGGCTCTTTGCTATCATTTAAGCTGTAAAGAGCCGTAAAAAACAGGGGACCAGGCCCCTTGTTGGAAAATGACCCTTTCCTTCTGGACAGGATACTAAAATGGCCCTTTGCTCCATTTTAGCAGCACGGACGGACGGACGGATAAGTATACCCCCCACTTTGCTTAGAATGTTCAAATTCCAAATATAACCTCCTGGTCATTGTCTTTCTTAATGCCAATAACTTCTAGCCCTTCAACTGACCCTGGGTCGGAGTCAAGGTAACTTAAATAAATGTACCGTCAATATTTGCGCTAAGATTTGCGCGACGGTACATGTATTTAAATGACACTGACTCGGACCCAGGGTCAATTGGAGGGCTGGAAGTTATTGGCATTAAGACACACAATGACCAGGAGGTTATATATGAAATTTGAACATACTACTCCGAAAGACAAGAAAGTTATAATACAATATGTTGACGCCGTCGAGCCCGCCAACCTAAGCGGCGCCTATGTCTCGCATTTTGAAGACAAAAACGTTTTAAAGAGCCACAACTCCACCAAATAGCATTCAACCGGAACACGACAATGATATGCGCAACTAGGCTTGATACTGATCATCCTTGCCAAGTTTCGTTGAAATTCGGCCAGGGGTTCAGCAGCACCAGTCCGAACAAGGTCTGTGTATTAAAACCTGTAAAGAGCCGTAACTTCGCCAAAAATCTTTCAACCGGAACATGGTGATGATATGCGTAACTAGGCTTGGTACTGATCAACCCTGGAATGTTTCTCTGAAATCTAATGAAAAATGAAATCCAGCCAGGGGTTCAGGAGAACAAGTCCAGACAAAGTTTGTGTAGTAAAACCTTTAAAGGGCCATAACACCGCTAAAATTCTTCCAACCGGAACAAGGTGATGCAATGCACAACTAGGCTTGGTACTGATCATCCTTGCCAAGTTTCGTTGAATTTCAGCAGAACTAGCCCATACAAATTATGTGTATTAAAACCTTTAAAGGGTCATAACTCCACCAAAAATCATTCAACCGGAACATGGTGACAATATGCACAACTAGGTTTGGTACTGATCATCCCTGCAAAGTTTTTTTGAAATATGGCAAAATGAAGGCCTTAGCAGAACAATCTCGTCAAGTTTGGTAAAGATCGGATAAAAAATGAAGGTGCTAGAGTGTTTTTCAAAATTTAAGGGCCATAACTTCGTTGTTACTGTTCCGATCTGGCTGGTTTTTTAACTCGTCCAAGCCTTCATAGATACTAACAATCTGGTTTACAAAGCTTGGTTAAGATCGCATGAAAAATAGACAAACTAGAGTGTTGACAAGACAAAATATAGCAAATTTTGTTAATTGAATTGAACTGAATTGGGGTTTTAAGGCGCACCAACACAAGAAATGTTATATGGTGCCAAACAGGGATGAACATGCCAGGCTCATCCTCCATTTACATCTAGATGAAATATGGAGCATGGGCCTAGAACCTGCTAACCTGCCGAACTGCAGAGTTGCTGCAAATTCGATTGTAGACACTCCATTTATGATGGAGCCACGTTTCCACATTTGCATATGCGGTGTCATGAAGAAAACCCTGAATGAGCATGATAAAAAAATGACAAAATGAACATGAAGGGGGGTCCTACCCTCTGCATCTAGCAGGATTTGCAGTGGTTGTATTCTACCCAGCAACCAAAAGCGGTTTTTAATTCAAGGGCAATTCAAGGGCAATAACTTTGGTGTTATCAGTCTAATCTCGCTGGTTTTCAAAATCGTCCAAGCTTTCATTGATATTAATAATCTGGTAAAGTTTGGTAAAGATCGGATGAAAAATGGAGGTGCTGTAGTGTTAACATAAAAAAGTTAACACATTATTAAATAATTCAAGGACCATAACTCCGGTGTTACTCGTCCAATATGGCTGGTTTAGAACTTGATCAAGCTTTCATCAATATCAACAATCTGGCAAAGTTTGGTAAAGGTAGGATGCAAAATGGAGGCGTTGGAGTGTTGACAACACAAAATACAATAGTTTTCGTTTTCTGGTCCGATTTGGCTGGTTTTCGAACTTGTCTGAGCTTTCATTGATATTAATAATCTGGTAAAGATAGGTAAAGATCGGATGAATAATGGAGGTGCTAGAGTGTTGACAAGACAAAATATAACAATTTTCATTAATTCAAGGGCAATAACTCTGGTATTACTGGTCCTATCTGGCTGGTTTTCAAACTCATCCAAGATTTTATTGATATTAACAATCTGGAAAGGTTTGGTAAAGGTTGGATGAAAAATGGAGGCGCTATAGGGTTAACATCAAAACGTTAACACATTTTTCAATAATTCAAGGGCCATAACTCCGGTGTTACTAGTCCAATCTATCTGGTTTCGAACTTGACAAAGCTTTTATCAGTATTATAGCAACAATCTTGCAAAGTTTGGTAAAAGTAGGATTCAAAATGGAGGCGCCGGAGTGTTGACAAGACAAAATATAGCAATTTACGTTAATTCAAGGGCAATAACTCCGGAGTGACTGGTCCGATCTGGCTGGTTTTCGAACTCGTCTGAGCTTTCATTGATATTAATAAGCTGGTACAGTTTGGTAAAGATCAGATGAGAAATGGAAGCACTAGAGTGTTGACAAGACAAAATATAGCAGACTTTGTTAATTCAAGGGAAATAACTCCCGTGTTACTGGTCCGACCTGGCTGGTTTTAGAACTCTTCCGAGCTTTCAGTGATATTAATAATCTGGTATAGTTTCGTAAAGATCGGATGAAAAACGAAGTTGCTAGAGTGTTGACATCAAAAAGTTTATGGACGACAGACAAAAGACAATGGCATAAGCCCTACTAGCTAAAAATGAATTAAAAATATATTTTATAAAAAAGTTTATCTCGAGTGGGATTTGAACCCCCACCCCTAGCTTCCCAGTGTACAAGAAGTAATTCAAAGATTTTTCTATGTTGGTCGTCTTGGATGTCACGTTTAACTTATATTAACAAATTTGAAAAACATTCATCTAAGGATCATCCATGAGAAGTTTGGCTGTTTCTGAGATGATTTTTTGAAAATTATTCCTATATATGTTATCCCTATACAAGTCTATGTAAAACATGTGACCCCAGGATCACCATTTGAACAAGTTTGGTAGAGGACCATAAGCTTATAGTAAATGCAAACAATTAAACCTCTGGCTCTGGTAGTTTCAGAACAATATTTTTAAAGTATTTCCCTATACAAGTCTATGTAAAACACTTGACTACTGGGGCGGGCCAAATGTGTCCCAAGGTTCACCATCTGAACAAACTTGGTAGAGGACCATAAGCCTATAGCAAACGCAAAACATTAAACCTCTTGTAATTTCAGAAGATTTTTTAAGTTTTCCCTATATAAGTCTATTTAAAACATGCAAAATCTTTATATACAAAATTTAGAAAAATAAAAGAAACAAGAGGCCCAAGAGGGCCTGTGGATGCTCTACAGGCTAATATGGCTCTTATAACATCAATGAAGTGAGTGACTATCGTCTTAAAGAGGCAAATTATAGCTTTTTTAACAAAATCAAGGGCCATAACGCTGCTGTTACTGGGTCGATCTGTCTGGTTTTCGAACTTGACCGAGCTTTCATTTACATTAACAGTCTGATGAAAAATGAAGGCCCTATCGTCTTAACGAGGCAAAATATAGCATTTTGAACTAAATCAAGGACATTAACTCCGCTGTTACTGGTCCGATATGAATGGTTTTCGAACTTGTCCGAGCTTTCATTGATATTAACAATCTGATAAAGTTTGATAAAGATCGGATGAACAATGAAGCCCCTATCGTCATAACGAGGCAAAATATAGCATTTTGAACTAAATGAACGGCCATAACTCCGCTGTTATTAGTCTGATATGAATGGTTTTCGAACTTTTCTGAGCTTTCATTGATATTAACAATCTAATAAAGTTTGGTAAAGATCAGATGAACAATGAAGCCCCTATCGTCTTAACGAGGCAAAATATAGCATTTTTAACTAAATCAAGGGCCATAACTCCGCTGTTACTAGTCCAATATGGCTGGTTTCCGAACTTGGCCGAGCTTTCATTGATATTAACAATGTGGTAAAGTTTGGTAAAGATAGGATGAAAAATGAACGCCCTATCGTCTTAACGAGGCAAAATATAGCATTCTGAACTAAATCAAGGGCCATAACTCCGCTGTTACTGGTCTGATATGGCTGGTTTTCGAACTTGTCCGAGCTTTCATTGATATTAACAATCTGATAAAGTTTGGTAAAGATCGGATGAACAATGAAGCCCCTATCATCTTAACGAGGCAAACTATAGCATTTTTAACTAAATCAAGGGCCACAACTCCCCTGTTACTGGTCAAATAGGCTGGTTTTCGAACTTGTTCGAGCTTTCAAAGACATTAGCAATCTGATAAAGTTTGGTAAAGATCGGATTAACAATGAAGCCCCTAACGTCTTAACGAGGAAAAATATAGCAATAAAGCATTTTTAACTAAATCAAGGACCATAACTCCGCTGTAACTGGTCCGATCTGGCTGGTTTTCAAACTTGTCCGACCTTTCATTGATATTAACAATGTGGTAAAGATTGGTAAAGATAGGATGAACAAGAGGTCAATGACCTTGAAGCTCTACTGATTGATTTTGATTTCAGGAAGTAGTCGCTACAGACTTGTTTTTTGAAAAATTATTTTTAGCCGTGGCGGCCATCTTGAATTTCCGGCCGACCTGAAATTTTGCTAGGATCAATTAGACATCAAGAGCAAAATTCCTGTGAAGTTTCATGAAAATCCGTCAAGTAGTTTCACAGGAATAGTCGCTACAAGTTTTCATTATATAACTCTATGGAAACAAAGATGGCCGCTGACAGCCATGTTTAAAGTCGAATCAAAATAATGTTTGACTCTGATAACCATCATGTCATGCTGATCATTTTACAAAAAGTCCCATATCAATATCACTTATAGTTTTCAAGACGTAGTCGCTACAAACTTCTTTTTTAAAAAATCTAATTTTAGCTGTGGCGGCCATCTTGAATTTCTGGCCGATCTGAAATTTTGCTAGGATCAATTAAACATTAAGAGCAACATTCCTGTAAAGTTTCATGAAAATCAGCCAAGTAGTTTCAAAGGATTAGTCGCTACAAGTTTTTACTATATAACTCTATGTAAACAAAGATGGCTGCTGGCATCCATGTTTAACGTTGAATCAAAACGATTTTTGACAAGGACCAACATCATGTCATGCTGATCACTTTAGAAAAAGTCCCATATCAATATCACTTATAGTTTTCAAGAAGTAGTCGCTACAAACTTGTTTTTTAAAAATCTATTTTTAGATCTGGCGGCCATCTTGGATTTCACATCAACATGAATTTTTGCTAGGATCAACTAGACTTCATTGGCAACATTTCTGTAAAGTTTCATGAAAATCCATTCAGTAGTTTCAGAGGAGAAGTCGCTACAAAAAAAAAGTTTACGGACAGACAGACGGACAGATAGACGGACGGACGGACAGACGGACGACGGACGCCGCACCACGGCATAAGCTCTGCTGATCTCTGATCAGTAGAGCTAAAAATTAAGGCCCTATCGTCTTAACAAGGCAAAATATAGCAATATAGCATTTTTAACTCAATCAAGGGCCATAACTCCGCTGTTACTGGTCCGATCTGGCTGGTTTTCGAACTTGTCCGAGCTTTTATTGATATTAACAACCTGTTAAAGTTTGGTAAAGATCGGATGAAAAATGAAGGCCCTATCGTCTTAACGAGACAAAAGTTAACGACGGACGGACGTACGACGGACAATGGACGCTGTTACTGGTCCGGTCTGGCTGGTTTTCGAACTTGTCCGACCTTTCATTGATATTAACAATGTGGTAAAGTTTGGTAAAGATAGGATGAAAAATGAAGGCCCTATCGTCTTAACAAGGCAAAATATAGCATTTTTAACTCAATCAAGGGCCATAACTCTTCTGTTACTGGTCCGATCTGGTTGATTTTCGAACTTATCCGAGCTTTTATTGACAATAACAATCTGGTAAAGTTGGTAAAGATCGGATGAAAAATGGAGGCCTTATCGTCTTAACGAGGCAAAATATAGCATTTTTAACTAAATCAAGAGCCATAACTCCTCTGTTACTGGTCCGACTGGTCCAACA